>PVJD01009763.1:0-59619 GCA_004026545.1 Mormoops blainvillei
GGAAGGAGCTTAGAAGTGGGAACTTCATGGAAGGTCCCCAGATGCCTCCAGATGCTTGGGATGAGAGGAGAAGGGATGGGAAGAGAAGACGGGGCTCAGTGCATTCCAGGATGATCTAAGAGCAGAAGTGGTGGGCGGGTCTGGCAGGGGCCGGGCCGAGGCTAGCAGATGAGAGGAAAGAGTGGAGGAGAGCCCGGACACCTGTCTCATCATTGCCACAGCCCTGCGATAGGTGGGTCGGCGGGGACTGCTGGGTGCTGGGGCCTCAGGTGCCCGGGGCCCCCTCCCGGTGGCAGCCCTACATTCACCCTGCCAACTGACTGAGCCACAGTGTAGGCCTGGGGGGTGGGGTGCCAGGGCTGACCCACGCGCAGAGGAGAGGCCACCGTCCAGATACGCTCCCTGCTCCTGATGTGTGGGTGCCCTGCTCGGCTGCTGTGCCTTTCATGAACCGTTTCAGAACTCTAGGGGGTGCCAGACATGTGGGAAACAAGAAGAGCTTGGCATTAAGACCAAATGTGGGAGGATGTCAGTATTAGGCAGAGAGGAAATTAAGGGTTGAGAAGAGAAAAGGGAGGCGAAGGAGATGGCTGAGCTATGCCACCTGCTAAGGGGTCCCCAGCACCTTTGGGACCTAAAGCACTTTGGGACCCATGACCTGAAGGTGCTGGTCAGGAGACACTGGGATGTTGTTCCAGGGTGTAAGGAGGTCCGGGGGTGATGACTTCTAGTGCCAGCTCCCCAGGATGCTAACTTGGGGTGAGCCACACCCCATCTCTGAGTTTTCTATCAGCAAAATGCAGAAAATACCACCTGCCCGTCCTGGTCTACAAGGTTATCAGAGGATCTGACCATGTCGCAGGCACAGAATCACTGAGCAGGGCCCGGGAGAAGGAGCCGGCCTTGATGCCCCTTGGGAGACAAGGGTTTGGTCCCGGTTCTGCCCCTGGTTCATGGGGTAGCTGGGCAAGTCTTGCCTCTTTTTCTAGGACTCAGTTTCCTTCCTTAAGAAACTGAGATGCCTACAGTACACACAACTCGAAAAACAAAAAACAAAACCACGCCACAAACCACGCCACAAAAAAAAAAAAAAAACACTCTAAAAAAAAAAAAGGAAGAAGAAAAAGAAAAAGAAAAAGCCAGCAGTTTCCCCAAGCCTCAGTGCCATCGGGACCAAGGACACAGCCTAGTGCCAGGGGCCGCTGAGGCCGCTGGGTCTTTACCTTCACAGAAGCGGCTGAGTGGCGGAGAGTGCCCGATGAATAGCCGCAGAGAAACTATCACAGGAACCACAGTGCAAGGCAAGATGGGGGGAGGGACGGGGAGAACGTGGTGGGTCAGAAAACGGAGGGCCAAACCCGCCGGGGAGAGAAGGGGACCCTCAGGGCAGAGGTCTGGGCTCCTTGGGGCTGGGGGCGCCAGAGGCACCTGGATGGGACCAAGGGGGCAGCGGCTCTGCCCTCCCTGGAAGGCCCTCCGTGCATCCTCCGAGAAACCATGGGACAGGAGGAAATATGAGATAAAAAGGCATACGATCCTGCAGGAAAACTTCCACCAGCCTACCACTCTAGGGACAAAGGAAACAGAGAGAGTGGGAAATTCTCCTCTCCTGTATGGGGTCCAGGGCTGGTGCAAATATAGCCTTTGGGCCGTTTCTCCGAACACCCGCGGCCACCCATGTCCTAGAGGCTGGGTGTGCTCCCTATTAGCAGCAGGAGGTCCAGGAGGGGAAGGGGGACTCCCGTGGTAAACTGAGTCCTGATCAGGCTCTGCTCTGTGCCCTTCTCTGGGCTTTGCACCCCACCCTCACACCCCCAATCAGTACACGAGGGCCGGGCGGGAGGGTCTTAGAGGCCCCCTCACACTCCTCCTAGAACCACAGGAAAGCACTGCCCGGGCCCCGCAGCCAGGGGAACTCAGCTGAAGCTGTAGGACAAGGGGCGCCTGGACACCAGCCCTGCGCCTGGGACCCGTCCTGCCCGGGGGAAGCCCTGTCCCAACGTTACCATGGCGACGTCGGCCTGGAAGATCTGCTTGATGAACTTGTTCCTGGAGGAGTGGACCAGCTGGATGATGTCTCCATGAAGGGTGTCCCGGTTCTTCTCCAGGAAGCCTGGGCAGCGGCAAAGAGCGGTTGCGCCTCCCTGCTCCGGCAACCTCCACCTGACAAAACTCGGCCCCGCCCTAAATCCTCCCCAAAGGCCTAGAGGGCCCTCAAAATTCACGTAGTTCACCCACATCCGCGTTACAGTGGGGGACACTAAGGCCTGGAGAGGACGGCAGCTGGCCCAAGGTCACAGAGAACGTGAGGACAGAGCCAGAACTGGAACTCCGTCTCCCCAACCACACAGCCGCCCTCTTCCAGCCTGGTCAGAGAGACGGGCAGGAGGCCTGGCCCTGGGAGTGAGTGGGGCACCCTCCTGACTGAACCACCCCGATGCCGGAAATGCCAGCCTTAGGCTTTTAAATAAAGGTGTCAAAAGCCCTTATTAAGTGTGTCATCTGGGAGAGAATACATATTGATCTGGTACCAGCTAATACTAAAAAAATTGACTAAAAATAGCTTGCCTTATATTTTATAACATGCCTTCATAGAGCCTATGCTCACAATGCCCCTCCCCCGACCCCGGACATGCGGGACAAGCAGGAATCATCTTCTCATCCCACAAGGGAGTAAACCAATGTTCAGAGAGGCTAAGCCAGGTGCCTAACACCGCACAGCAAGCCACAGGCAGAGTCAAGACTCAAACCCAGGACCCCTGGTGTCAGCTTAGGGAGGCTCTCTGTGCCACACAGGCCGCAGAGAAGGCTGCCATTCCCAGGTATTGGGGAGGGAGGAACTGGTTAATCGGGGGCCTCGTGAGGGCAGGGCAGGCGACGGTGCCGCAGGGCTGGGGATGCCTGGGGAGGTGGGACCCTGCAGAGGAGCAGCGCCTCCTTCTTGGCCATCAGAAGGGTGCGCTCTGGACCTGGGATAGAATCATAGGGCTCTAACGCTCTGTGACAGGCTCACTATGGGACCCTAGGAAGGTCCCCTCTGGGCCTCAGCTTCCTTGTCTGCCAGGTGGGAGTGACAGTGCTCATAAGCTGTTGCTTCTCTTCAGGTCGCCTAATTCCACCCATGTCATAAATGAAACGCTGGGTTAAGGCAGGACTTCAGGAACCAGAAAATGCTGGTAGAATTGCTGAAAGCAACTCGAAACTGGTTAGTGATCTCAGGCAAGTCATTTCAATCTCTGGGCCTCAGTTTGTGAATCCGTAAAAGTCTATGACCCTCATGTTCCCTTCAGATCTAACATTCTCTGTGTTGTAACTTCACGTGAAGTTCACACAATCTTCTTTCTGTATCCTCAGCAACAGGAAGCCTGGTACATAATAGATGCTCAGTGAATGCTTGTTGAACTGAACTGAAAAATACAATCCTCCATTACTCCGAACAAAGGACCCATTGGTTTGCCCAACAGTTTCGAACTTAATGTTGGCTTTTTCTTTCTAACAGCTGGCTGGGACCTCGCATCCAATATTTTAAGGATTGAGCAGCCTTCAGACTCCAGCCCTGCGGCTTGGCTCACTGACACACTTTACTGCCTCTGGGCTAACACAACAAGGAAACGCTAAACTGATGGCTCTTTGCTTTGTTTGAATTTCAATGGCTTGGGCTATGGGTGGGACCCTTGTGGGCTGAGTGGCAGGAGCGTCAGGTAGACGCATCCCACAACTGAGGCCCGCTGGAGGCTGGCCCTTTGCACCAGGGTAGGGGTGGGGTGGAGTTGGCGAGGACAGTCTGCAGACTTTTGACACCCTGTAAAAATTCCAGATAGCGTAATCTGGACTGTGTTCTGACCCTCTTCTTGAAAATGAACTCAACGGCCTGTCCCAGGAGGAAAGAAATGCATCCCCTTCAAAGCTCACACTTGGTCTGGTCGCTGAGTTTTAGTGTATAACCGGGCTGGTTCGAGGCCTGGCTTTGCCTCCAATGGGCTATGTCATGTAGGGACAGTTAAAACCCCCCGAGAGCCTCAGTTTCCCATCTGTACAAAAGAGCACTGCGCCCACCCCAACGAACAGAAAGCAGGCACTCAGACGACCACTTGCACGCCGCGTTCACCGCAGCCTTATTTGCGATAGCCGAAAGATGGAAACAACTCACGTGCCCATCAACAGATGGACAGATCAATGAAAAGGACACAGGTTATAACAGGTATGAACCTTAAGGACCTTATGCTAAGTGAAATAAGCCAAACACGAAAGGACAAATACTGCCTGATTCCACTTATGTGAGGTACTTAAACCAGTCAAATATGTAAAGACAGAGAGTACAACACAGGGTATCCGAGGCTGGAGCAGGGAGGGGAGTTGCTGTTTAAGGGGTACAGAGCTTCAGCTTGGGGTGATGACTAGGCTCCGGAAATGGGTGGTGGTGATGGTTGCACTATATTGTGACTACACTTGTCACTGAATTGAAGACTTAAAAAGTGTTAAAATAGTAAATTTTATATCATCTATATTTTACTACCATTTTTTAAATAAAAAATCATTGATCCCAATGTGTCCTCCCTGTATCCTAGGGCCCTGGTGTCTCTGTCCTGGGCTGGAGAACGGGAAGGGAGGGAGGGGACACAGGCAAAGGGCAAAGGGACACGGGCAAAGGGACAGCAACCCCGTCAGCCCGCCTGTACCTTGACTCTCATAGTAGACCACACCGGCAAAGTGGTTGATCCCAAACTGGGTCTCGTGGTTATTCTTGGGAGGAATATAGTTTGCGTTGAGCTTGTGCTGGGAGTTCAATTTATGCAGCATGGTGGTGTCCGTGCCCTGTGGGAACCGAGAGGTGGATGTCAAGCCCACCTCTCCCTCCCCCCAACTCTCCACTCACCTTACTCTCTGTCACTCTCCACTGCTGGTCCTGCCCTTGCCTTAGCAGCCCCCCTTCTGTCTTTCTCAAGAGCTCCCCTCCCTGCATGTATAGAGCCCACACAGGAGCTCCCTGGGCCTCCATTCCCCATCTGTTAAGTGGATGAAATGGAACAACACAACGGTGATAGCACACCCCAGTTTAGAAAATCTATTCCTGGGGGTAAAGTCTCTGGACACGTCCCTCCCCTGCTCCACGACACAGTCCTTGCCTGGAGCACCTGTTCTGTGCCAGCTGCGTGCTTAGAGCTTCACCATTTGGTGCAGGACCCAGTGGACTGTAAGCAGTTTCCAAATGTCCCATGAATGCACTTGAACTGGCCCCAGGGCCACCCTGAGAGGCAGGTGTCATTAGCCCCATTTTGCAGATGAGGAAAACTGAGGCTCAGCACAGAGGACCACGCCCTGCCTCAGACCCACCTTGGGGAACTTGCTCTCCTCGTCGATGAGGGAGATGATGTTCATGGGCTTGTTGGCGATCATGTCCAGGGCGTCCTGGTTGTCGGTGAACTCGATGTGCAGCCAGTCGATGCTCTCCAGGTCGTACTCCTCCTGCTCCAGCTTGAACACGTGCCGCACGAAGAACTGCTGCAGGTGCTCATTGGCGAAGTTGATGCAGAGCTGCTCGAAGCTGGGGGAGGGGATGCAAAGGGGACACAGGGGACGAATGGGTGTTGTTGAGGTCCTGCTCCACTGCTCAGGGGCCCACCTCTGCCTCCATGTGCATCGTGCCCTTGGGCATATTGTTCCCATCCAAGATTCTCCAACCTCTGAGGTGGGGCAGGATTGTCAAGTCCAAACCCCTCTGTGGGTAGGAGAGGACACCGAGGCCCAGGGAGAGCAAAGCACTACCAAGGTCACTCAGTGAGTCAGGAGAAGGGTTAAAGCTAGGGTCCGGGGTTCAGGACCCCAGTTCAGGACCCTTTCACCTGCCTGGCCAGGCTCTGTGGGGAGGGCCGGAAGGTGGGCCCCAGCACCCCTTGTAGAGCCCCTGGGAGGGGCAGGGGGTGAAGAGCCAAGGCCCTGGGGAAGTGGCCCATTAGGAGAGATCCAGTGTCAGCGGGCCCTGGGAAGGGGCTGATGAAATTTGGAAGCAGAGCCTTGACAGCTGACATCTCTAGGCCACCAACGCAGAACTTGCCCGAGTGGCACTCCGTATAGTCAATGTGAGTGTTTTGGTGGGACTGCGGGAGGACTTTGAGGCATGCAAACATTGCAGGAATTGAAGTGACTTGTCAGAGGTCACACAGCTAGGAAGTGGGGCGGGCATGGCTGCCTGCGACCTGGACTCCCCCTAGGCCTGCTCCATCTTTCTGGCCTTCACACAGTCCCCCAAGGGTGGACCCCAAGTATGGTCAAGGCCCCATCTCAACCTTGGCTCACCAGCGTCACCCGCTTCGAGGTGCCCGCAGCTTAGGCACTGGGCGGATTGGCAGTGGGGCCTGGAGTGAGCCTCGCAGCCCAGCCCCCACCCCCCCCGCCATCCCCTTGCTGGGCTGGCCTCAGCTGGCCCTGGGGGCTGGAGGGGATGGGAAGGAATGGGGGAAGGCCCACCAGGATGACTGGAGTCAAATTTTCCAGTGGTCTGGCGGTGCGTGCGTGGAAACAACTAAATATAGTTTAAAGGGAGAAATGTGACATTTCTCAGGTCCGTGTTGTGGAAGAAAGTTCCCGCAGGGCAAAGCCCCACATGTTACCTGTTCACAGCAAAATTCTCAAACCCAAAGATGTCCAGGAGGCCAATGGACCGGCGAGAGTTCTTCACATCCTGGGAGGGAGGCTTGTAAATTGCGGCATTGATTTTGTCTACGATCCACACGAAGAGCCGCCCGTAGATCCCCTGAGAGGCAGGGCGGCGGCATCAGCCCCTGGGCCCAGCCTCACCCGCCTGTGGGCCCAGGCCAAGCTCCAGAGCCCCTTCCATGGGACAGCGTGGAACCCCCAAAGCCTTTCCTCGGGCTCTTCCCTCTGCCTGAAGCACCCTTTCCTGCTTGAACAATTCCTACTCATTTTTCAAAGCTCCCCCAAGAAGCTGTTCCTGACCCCACAGTTTGGGAAGGAACCCTCCTTTGGGCTCCCATTTCTCCATCCACCTCTGTCTCCCCATCGGCTCTGAATATCGAGGGTCCCAGAGCTAGCAGGGCCCCTGGCGGGCACAACCCCAGCCCTGCGGGACTCACGGGAGGGCAGACTCTTGCCCAGACCCCAGAGAGGGCCAACGGCCGGGACCTCGGCCCGACGGCAGGCCAAGACCTTGGCCCAGGTGTCCACCAGCTCTGTGGACGCCTCAGCTCTGGACCATCAACAAGCCACCCTGCCGAGGGGCGGGGAGAGCAGGCGGTCACTGCACAGACCCACCTTGACAAAGGCATCTCGAACATCCAGCGCCTGTTCCCTGCTGAGCGGGGTGGACACCGTCTCCCCGCGGGTGATGAGGGTGCGGCTGGTCAGGCAGTTCATCAGGTCTGGGGGGTTCACCTGGTGGGGTGACATCCAGGTGCCCAGGCAGCCACCTGCTAGCTGGTCCCTCCCTAGAACCCCTACCACGCCAGAGCCCCTCCTTCCCACTTCCCAATAAGGCCTCACTCAGACTGTCCCCTCCACTAAAAATACCCTTCGCCATGGCCCTACAGCAAATCCTCCCCCACCATCAAATCCTATCCAATCATTGCTGCAAAGGAACTGCTCCCTGATAGTCCTCTCCTGCCCCTCGACCCCCAGCAAATTACCTGTCCCTCCAGAACTGGCCCTGACTCTGGCTTTATTCATTGTTTTCCAACCCAGCAGAGCCTAGCAAGTGTTTGCTGAAAGACTCACTCACTCACTCAGGGACCCCCAACCCTGGTCCAATAAGCCCCTACTGTCCCCAGAAGCAGCTGGGCTAAGACAGGCAGTATGGCTCCCAAGCTCTGGGTTCTACCGCTCTTAGGGGCCCTGTGCCCAACCCGGATCCTGTACACGGTGTTGGATGTCTCTGCATGCCCAGCCCTCCAAAACCTGAAGTCAAAACTGTCCCTCTGAGAGAAACAAAAGCATCTGTGGGGACAGAAGTCCAGGCACTGACCTCGAGCAAGGATGCAGCTGTGGCCAGGGACGGGGAGAAGAGGACCTCGCAGGCATCCAGGTTTTCAAACGTTCGGGCTGTCAGCAGCAAGAGGGCACAGCATCAGGCAAGGGAGGGGGGCGTGGGGGTTAGGGGGGCCGTCTTAGGGGGCCAAACCCTACCCCTGCTCTCCGGGGGCTGCTCTGCCCACAGAGGACATCGTACTGTGATTAAATCCTTCTCTGGGTCAGTGTATGTTTGATGAATGTTCTCATCAGGAACTATGGGCACCATGAATGTAACAACCGTGTGTGTCCTGGCCCCCAAGCAGCAGACATTGGCAGTCATGTCCCCTGCCCCGACCTCTACCCCAGACTCCCAGAACACTCCGTGGCTCCTATGAGGTTTTGTGAACTCGCTTAGCTCAGGGCCTGATACTATCTGTCCTTCCCCACACGTGTCCTGCTTTCTCAGGCCTCAGAGCCTTTGCATAAACTCTTCCTTCGTCCCGGGGCGCCCTTTCTTCTCGTCTCTGAGTCTTTTAAGACTCGCTAGACTGTGAGCTCCTTGGCGCAGGGATTATTCATTTATTCACTAAACAAACTTTCCCAGAGGGACAGTTTTGACTTAAGCTCAGGCTCTTACTCTGTCTAGGGACCACGCTGGGTGCCAAGGGCAAGAGTAAAGCGGGACTGTGCGCCTGCCTTAGAGGACCGCCTCCCAGCCTGGCACACAGGAGGTGCTCAGGGAGTGTTAGATGAGTGAACATATTCTTTCCTGGCCTTTCTCCTTTTCTGAAGATCGCTGTTTAGTCACTCACACCTTAGTATGAATTAATTGAAAAACTTACCCTCTCTCCAAGACATCTGACCTTAAAGAGGAAACCAAATTTGGAAGTGGTCTTAAAGGGTCAATAGTCCACCCCCATTACACTTTCTCTGGACATCTCTACGGTGGAATTTCAGCACCATGAAGCCACACCTGAGGCTAGCAGAGCTGTTCAAATCTACCACAGGTGAATTCTCCCCAAGACGGTACATGCTGAGAGAAATGGAGCCACGCGGACCTCCTGGACAGCTAGGTGCCATGCTGCCCTTGGGTCCAGTGCAGAGCGGGGGGAGTGGAGTGCTATTCAGGCCCCTCACCCTCATACTGCAGGTTGCCCAGGTGCAGGATGGAGGCCAGGAGCTTCGAGATCTCCCAGTTCTCAGTGTCGGTGAACATGAGCACCTTCATGGCAGAGCGGATGTTGGCATACTCCTGGCTGTCCTCCCGGCCCTCGCAGGTTATGCAGTTACCCTAGGGGGTAGAAGTGGGAGAGTGGGTGCAGGAGGGCATCAGGGGGACCCCAGAGAGGCAGTGCCTGAGCCGAAGGGCCCTCGCTGCCAAGCCAAGCCAGCCTGGGGCTCCAGGCATAGTGAGCACCGCGACTCCTCCAGAAAGTCTAGAAAGCTCCTGCCTGGGTGTCTCAAGAACACATTTCCTTTATCTAGAAACCCTGGAGGCCCGTTTTCTCATGAGTAGGAGGAGCTAGGTCAGTGACGCCAGGCCCGGTCCATCGCCTTTCCTGACAGTCACAGCACCTAGGCCCTACTGTGCTCCCCTCCACTCATAGTCACCCACCCTCAGGGACTCGAACCCCTCACCAGGTGCAGCCTGGGGGAGGAGGAGCACGACCGGGACCAGCCCCACTGTGTGTGCCTGTAAGGTGTGTATGTGTGTGTGCGTGAAAGTGTGCCAGGCCAACCACCTACAGGAAGTGTCCAGGAAGATCTACAACACACACACGCACACACAGACACACATGCACCTTTGTTGTCCCACATCCCTCAGGTACCATTTCCCACACTTGTGTCCAGGAGGCTCAGCCCAGCCCAGCTCCAGGCAACAAGCAATAGAGTCTCCCCAGGACTAGGGAGGCTGGGGCCCCTGAGCCAGTCTGCTGTGTGCACGGTGAGAGCCTGAGCTCTAGTTCTGGGTGGCAGCAATGGCCCTAGGATCCACTTCCTCTTGCGGGCCTGCCAGCAGCAAGAGGCTGGCACCAGGGCCCTGTAACCAGCGAGCCCTCAGGTAGGAAGCCACAGCAGCCTGCACCCTGCACTCCGGGGGGCCTGGCAGGAGTGCCGGTCTCCACGTCCCCTACGACTAAACCAGCACCGCCGAGCTGTGTGTGCACAGGGGGTTTGTGTGCATGTACACACAGGTGTGTGTGTCTGTGTGTCCCGGGGTCTGGGACATCTACGCCCATTTAGGAACGTGTGTCTGTGTGCAAGCAGGTAGGTGCCCAAGTGGGGAAGAGGCCTTATGGCAACACGAGGCCAGAGTGGGCTGGGGCAAGTCAGGGGACCGGAGGAAAGCCCAAATGGAAATTCCCGCCCACTGGGCCTGGAGCTGGGGAGGGGCTGCGCTGGCTGCCCGCAACCTCACTGCGTGGACGTCCCCCTCCCCGGACGCCCGACCTGGGCCTCACCATAGCCAGGTAGTTGTAGTCCGTGGCCTGGCCCAGGCCCAGTTTCTTCTTCTGGTCCTCGCTCATGCCCTCCAGCATGCAGTAGAACACATGGTAATTCCTTTCGTCAGGGGCCTGAAAATGCGGGCGCAGGTGTTAGGGGACCAGGGCACGCAGGCAGCAGCCTGTGGACAACCGAGGCTATTCAGACGGTATAAACACCACGCAGCGCTGTGGCTCCGGGCCCTGTGCAGGGACGGCTCTGCCCCGGGCTTGGGCCCACCTGGCGACAGACGCGTGACTTCTCCAGCAGGTACTGCTCGATCCTGGCGCCCTCGATGGCACCCCGCTTGTTGAAGTGGATGTCGATGTACTTTCCAAAGCGGCTCGAGTTGTCATTGCGGATGGTCTTGGCATTCCCAAATGCTTCAGGGTGGGTAGAGGGTCACAGGCAAGGTCAGCTCCCACCCAGCCACCCAGCCCCCACCCTGAGATCCCTCGCCCTACCTTCCAGGATGGGTGTGGCCTCCAGCACCTGCTGCTCGATCCAAGAGTGCTGCCCACTGATGGCTGCCAGGAACTGCAGAATCAGCTTTGTGCTCTCCGTCTTTCCTGCCCCAGACTCCCCACTGCAGACGACATCCAGAGAGGGGGAGGGCCTGCCACAGTCTGCACTGGCCCCTCCCCACAGAGCTTCCGCCCGAGCTGCTTCCCTCACCGGCCCTCCCCCATCTGTAGAATGGGCTGACAGCCTAGACCTTCCAGGGCGGGGAGAAGAAGGCTAAAGGAGTTCATTGCTCTGCCACAGCCGAAGGTTACTTTCCTTCCTCTTCATTCAGACATGCATACCCCTCCATCCTTACTCGCCATAGAGCATGGCACGTATTAGATGCTTGATCGTGCCTTGTCCTTTTATGCTCTGCCCAAGAAAGAACAGGATCCTGAGCTTTCAGCTGACCATAAGTTAACAGCAGCCAGCAGTAAATGAGGTTGGTCTCAAAAGCTAACATGCGCTTTGGTAGCATTAATAGAGGTCTAAGGTCTGGGAAAGGGGAGGTGATTCTCTGTATTACGAGACATTAGAAGGAGCACATAGCTGGAGCTCGAGTGGGTTAAGCTTGGAGCTCCACACTGGTGCTGGTACGCCCACCTGATGATGCAACACTGGTCACGGCTGTTGCGTTTCATGTTGAAGTAACAATTGTCGGCAATGGCAAAGATGTGCGGGGGCATCTCCCCAATCTTTTTGTTGGTGTACTGGCGGATGTGCTCTGGCGAGTAGATGGAGAGCAGCTGGTAGGGGTTCACAGCCACCAGGATGGAGCCTGTGTATGTCTGTGAGGACAAGGAACAGGGAGCTCACTACTTCCCGTGTGGGAGGTTCTGACTCCCGAGGGCTCTCGGTTCTGCCTGCTCCTTCCCTCCAGGAGGGACAGCCCTGGTTTTGCAGTCATGTGGCTCTAGTGTCAGAATCCTGCCTTCCTACCATCTGGGGATGGGTCTTTCGACTAGTATTGGGTTTGGTTCAGAGGAGGTGTAAGTGACATGTGATGAAGGGAGAAAGGAAATGAGATGAGAGGGAGAGAGGGTCTCTGGCTTTGATTTTTTTTACCTTTATCTGTAAAATGGGCATAAAACAGCTGTTTATGAAATTAAAGAAGATTGCTAGCACACTGTAGGTGCTCAAGTGCTCGCTCCCGCCTTTGTCTCCAAGCCCTGCAGCCCACACTTTTAGAGTGAAACGCTAAACTGGACCTTTCTATAACAGAGGGAGTGGAACCAAGCCATAAAGAGGTGAAGCCATAAAGCCATGAAGGGGCTGCTGGGGTGTGTGTTTGGGGGCTGGGGGGCCTAGTCCCGGCAGCACTGGTCCTGTGCTCTGGGGACAGGGCACCTGCACACATCCTGGGCAGCGTAGGCTCCAGGGCCAGATGTGCCTCCGAGAGCCACTTGGGGGTCTTCTCTCTGTGGGCTCCTCTCTCAGGGCACAAAATGGCCACCCGTGTGCAGAAGTCCCTGTTGTGGGCCCAGGCCCTGACACACAGAGGATAACAAGGCCACCAGGGCACCAGTGAAGCACTCGGAGGTTACTTCTCCCTCCTCCTACCCCTCCCCACCCCAACCTGAAAAAGTCAGGCCCAGCCTGTATTTGGTGATGGGTGTATTGACATCTGGGCCTGGACAGGCTGAAGAAAGATATGACCTCACAGGGGAGATGAGGTGACAGCGCCGCCTACCTCCTCCCATGCAGGGTTCAGTGTCTCCCCCACCAGAGCCACAGCCAAGCCCCGGCAGCCTCAGCCTGTGGTGGCCACACAGGAGAGGCACTGCTGCCAGCACCAGGGAAAACGCACCACCCACCCACCCCTGGAGCCAGGCAGCCCTGGGCTGGGTGCCTGGCACCCAGACTCTGGTCCTGGGTCTGCCCGCCCTGGGCCAGGAGACCTCGCCAGGCACCACCCTTCTCTGGGACCCGAGGACTCTCCTCTTTCTCCCCGGCTCCCCTCCGAGCAGCCCATGCCAGAAGCAGCTGAGCCTCACCGTGCCGGCCAACTGGCCGTGCACAAGAGCGTGAGCAGGAAGAGATGGGGAGGGACATGGGATGTGGGATGGGAAAGGAGGTTGGAGGGGAGCGGCCGGGCTGAGCACACATGGAGAGCTGGGCCATCTCTGTGCCACTCACCCGCCCGCCACAGCTGGTCTGAGGTCGGAAAGTGAAGAGCAGGAGGAAAGGAAACTTGTCAGTGGGGAACAGGGAGATGGGGTCCTTCTCCACCAACAACCCCCCCACACAGCCCCAGGCTGGGCCAACTTCTCAGAGCAGAACCTGCCGACCTCCAGTCCCCGGGTCACCTCTGCCACCTTCCCCTCCAGCTCAGCCCTGTCCAGCCGTGGGAACCAGTGAGACTCTGGTCTCTGGGTGGGGTGTGACCACAGGGAAATCCCTTTGGCAGGTCACTCTGAGTCTCTAATCCTCAGTTTGCTCATCTGTAAAGGGCAGCTGGTTAACATCCACCTCCCAGGCTGTTGTAAAGACCAAAGGGCATGGCCTTTGAGAAGTGCCTGGTGCAGAGCAGCTCTCCGTAAGTGCCACCTTCCTTTCTTCTTCATACCTCCTTAATAACGTGATGCTCAGCCGCCTGGCCCATGACCACCACATGGCATGAGCTGGCTCCACGCAGTCATTTGGGAACCTAAGGCACACAGGGAGGTTGGCGGCCGGACCCTGGGGGCCAGGGAGGAAAAGCCTGGGGCTGGAGGGGCTCAGAAGGGGCCTGTGGATTCCTTGAAGGTGGGGGTGCGGGGGGGGGGAGCCGAGGTCTCTCTGTGGGAATCAAGCACAGAGGCATGAAAGGGTGTGACATCTGGGAAGCCTGCTGGGAAAAGTCACGCCGGCAGCTGTGTGAGGGTGAACAGCAGCGGCTGAGGCTGGAACCAGAGACAGCATTTCAGGTCTAATGAACCAGTCAGCAGGGAGGGGGGTCCGAGCCAGACAGAGGTGACCGGAGAGCAAGCTCTGTGACCAGGAGTGGGCCACAGTGGAGAGGGCCAAGGACATGCTGAGGCCCAGGAGAAGGCTTCCCGGGGCCGGGCCTCAACCCACGTGTCCCCCCAGCACTTCTGGGGCCCTCTCTACTATGCCCACAGTCCAGAGGGGCCCCCTGAGCACCAGGCCTCTCAGTCCCGTGCCTCCTGGATGTCCCACTCGATGTCCCCTTGTCCAGAGCGGAGCTCCTCTCCCTTCCCAGGCTGCTCCGCCCCAGCCTCCCATCTCAGCCAACAGGGCCATCACCATCCTCACCAGGCAGGGCAGGACCTGGGACCCCTTGGCACCTCCTTCTCCTTCACGCCAGCCAACTCTCTCCATCAGCATGCCCACCCCCACCCCTGGCCAAGCACCTCCCTACTGGGCCCCGGGTTCCATCCGCCCTCCCCTGGGAGCAGGGTCAGCTTTAAACAATCTGACATGTCATCCCCTCCTGAAAACTCTCAGACGGTTTCCCATGGCCTCAAGACAAAAGCCCCTATCCTTTCCCTGCACTCAGACCCTCGAGCCCTGGCCCCCACCAGCCGCACCCCACAGCCAGAGGCTCCCTCCACAGTAACACAGTCCAGTTAAAAGCCCACAGTCCATTCCTGCCCCTTCACCCAGCTAATAACTCCTGCTCATCCTTCCGCTCCAAACTGAGATGACTCCCCCGGCAGGAAGCCGAACACCCTGCTGTGGGAGCCATCACAGCCCACACAGTGCCCTTCACTCAGCCCACACAGTGCCCTTCACTCAGCCCACCAGGCCCCTCCATAATTCCAGTCAAGGCCTCTGCCCTCAGCCTTGCTCTGTGCACAGCACATAGGACACTCAGCAACTAAAAGGGTGGCTGCATTGGTGGGGGAAGCAATGACCCGCTACCCACAGGAAACAGCAGGGAAGGAAGCTCAGGGCACAGGTCGGTCAGCAGCACTGAGGCAGCCCGACCTACTCGACAGGACGGACAGCCCAGACATGGCTGGTGGACAAGCACAGGGCAGTGTGGGGTGCGACGTTACTACCCGTGTAGACATTCTTAATTGTGTATGTACATACATAATTCGATACCATATATATGATATATACACACATACAGTCAACTGCCTGTACCTACGGGTTCCCCATCTGTGGATTTAACTAACCATGAATCAAAAATATTCAGAAGAAAGAAAGTTACATTGCTGCTGACAGGTACTATGTAGTCAGGCCCATGATGGTTGGGTCTGGGCTGAACATGCTCAGGCTTTTTTCCTTGTCACTATTCCCTAAACATTACAGTGTAACAACCATCTACATAGTATTTACATTGTATTAAGTGTTAGAAGTAATCTAGAGATGATTTAAAGTATAGGGAAGGATGTGCCTAGGTTATATGTAAATACTATTCCTTTTTATATAAGGGGCTTGAGCATCCATGGATTTTGGTATTGGTTGGTGGTCCTGGAACAAATCCCCTGTGTGTACCACGGGATGACTATATATATATATATATCTATCATATATGATATATATAATCTTTCTTTTGGAGGATAGATTAGAAATTAGTAGCAATGGTTCTCTGCATGAAGGAGAACTTTCCAATTCGTAGCACATATACCCATTTCAAAATAAATAATATAAACAAGGCCTCTTCCTTCAGTCAGAGGACCCGCCCCAGCAGAAGGGCAAGGACACACCAACCGCCAGGAAGACCCCCGCCAGGCGCAGGACTCGGCAGCTTGCACTCCATGTCCTCCTTACCTCATCAGAGGGCTGCTGAGAGGTGTGGTCACATCCGTCTCTCAAAGGGGAGAACTGAGCCTCAGAGGAAGGGGGTACTTCAGGCTCACACAGCAGATAAGCAGGGGGTGGGATGAGCAAGGGACCCTGGCACCACAGTCCCAGCTCTCTCCTCCCTACCCGGACTTCCCAAATCCCAGGACGTGCCTGGGGGACTGTGGAGCTGGCAGCGGAAGAAGCAAGAGTCCTGGCCACTGTGAGCAACGAGCCCCAGGCCCGCCTGCCCCTCTCTGGGCCTCAGTGCCCATTCGTCCCCGCACACTCTCAGTGCTGCTTCCTGAGCCCTCGGGCCCCCTCCGTCCAAGAGCCCACAGTCAGCAGACAGGGAATGCCCTCCCGCCCAGCATGGGCCCCTTGCTCAGGCTCCAGTAACAAAACCTGCTCTGTGGGGCCACAGGCTGAGCCAGACGACAGATAAGGACTATTCCCAGGCCAGGAACACAGCACGCAAGGTCTCTAGGGGGTTCCAAGTCCCCAGGGGGGTTTCAGGAGGCCTCTCTGGGGCCAGAGACACACCCTAGGAGATGTGGCAGGAATCCATTTTACCTTAAGCTCAACCTCCTCCAGGAAGTCCTTGGGCCTGCCAGTTTGCGGGCTCTATCTTAGCAAAACACACGTCCTGGGACACACACACCTGCCCAGGGTCACTGCCCACCCAAGGAGTCTCCTTATTTGCCAGAGGGAAGGCTGTGACCAGAGAGTGGCAGAGACTCCCCAAAGGCCACATGGCAAGCCCCGGATCCAGATATCCAAGACCTCTGTTCAACATCAGGAAGTCGTGGGTTCCTATCAGCCCTGACACCTGCTCCCTGCAGGACCCTGGGACAGGCCTGGCCTCTGCATCCACCCTAGGACAGATTGCTATGTGTGCTCTAGGGGCCCTCTCCTATTTTGGGTGCCCGGGGCTGACTGTGGCCCTGGGGTACTGTCTGTCCTTCAGGCTCCTGGAGGCAGACCAGCTGGAGCAGGCAAGCCCAGAGCAGACGGTTAGGGACAGAGTGTCCGCTCCGCTCACGGCTGGGAGTGGTGCGGTAATCTGAGGAAATCCTGGGTGTGTGGGGCTGGGCCCCGGGTAACCCAAGCTATGAAGTGCTCAGGGGTTGCCATGGTTAGGGACAGGTATGGTTTCTGAGTGGGACAATGGCCCAGCTGCTTCCTCAAAGCCCTGCTCTAATCCTACATCATCCACCCAGTCACAAAGTCGTGGAGTCTGCAAGTCGAGGAAGCCTCCTTGAACCCCGCAATTCTGGAGCATGACTCCCCAGACCAACAGACACCCTGGATCTTAGGCCCGCGGACTATCGGAGCTGGGGGCCTTCTAGGTGCCTCGGCTTGGTTTTCTGACCACACACAGCCTCTGTAAAAGCAAGGTAGACGCCTGCTCTTGGTTCCACCCCTGCCCCTCCCTGCCTCCTCTCCCTTGCCCAGAAAAGCGGTCAGAAAGGTTACTAGCGGCACTTCTAATGAGGCAAAAGGCGCAGATCTTGAGATTTTTCTGGAGTGTCTGTAAACCTCCGGAATTATTTTCTTTGACCTCCTAGTCAGCCCACTCAAGGACAAAATGTCCTGGCTGACTTCTCCGCTAGCTGCCAGCTAATCGGTCTGCCCCTCAAAATTTCACGAACAAAACCCACTGATCCCGGGCTGTCTGAAGTTTCCATCCCTCACTCTCATGAACCCTATTTTTGCCTTTGTTCCCTGATTCAGTCTACTAACAAACTCCCTCCCATGCGAGGGTCAGTTTGCCTGCAAAATCACCAAACTACATGGAAAATAACCACCTACATGCCTCTGACATGGTCCGCAGGGGCCCCAGCAGAGACAACTCCCATCTCACTCAGCTCCTCCCTGTCGGGGGCCCTCAGCCTCTGCGCTGAGATCGGGTCAGGAAATCAGCTCTGGCAGTGGCCTCCCTGCTGGGCAGGTGGGCGACCCCCTGCTAGCCTCCAGACAGAAGGTCAGGTTCCAACTGGCCGGAGTGGGCGGCCACAGAAAGCCCAGGACCCTCCTGTGTCCACCAGCCATCCAGGGAGAGGAGCGAGTAGGGACCCACTAAGAACAGGGATGCAGACACCAGTGGATCTTTTTGGGGCATATCTGGCCCTGGCTCAAGCTCTAGCCCTACCGCATTGGCTGGGCCACATTGCTCATGTCTGGAGGTGCCATTGTGCCCTGCTCCCCTCCACACCCCTCCCACACTTCAGGGGATGTGTCAGTACGAGGGGGCTTCTTGTGAAAGTGGTTTGCCAAGCAATGAGCAAGGAAGCCCAGACAGAGGCTCTCCTTGGGAGCCCAAAGTTGCAGAGGGCCCCAGAGAGGGGAGGGTGGCAGAGGGCCCCCCCAGTGGCTAAGGGGTCACAATGCGTGGGCTTCTGAGGGGAGGAACCCCTGGCCCCGAGAACTCCTTGCTGTGATTCCTCAGGGAGAGCCCCGGGGTTCCCTCAGACTCTTCCAGCCCTGTCTCCCCAGCTCCCCTTCCTGGTGCCAACAACCTGAGTGACTCCGTGTGGCTCACTCACGTGGCGTGGTCCTGCCTCCGGCCTTCTGTTCATGCAGCGCCATCTCTACCAGCCAGCCTCACCTACCCGCCACTGTCCCTGAGCTGAGAGTGACACCTCACTCCTCCAAATCCCTCAGAACCTTCTCTGCACTTCTCTCAGGCAGTTATTACCCACATCTCCCCCTGAGCATGCCCTCCATACCAGCCTGCCCAGGGCCTGGGGACCTGTCTCAGGGGCTCCCTCTGCTCTCTCCTTGTTGCACATCCACAGTTACCTTCACCCCTGAGCTGCTTGAGGGAGGGGCTGGGTCAGACCCCAGAGCACAGCTGTGGCCCTGGCTAAACCTTGTGGACTCTCCGTTTTCTTGTCTGTGTAGTAGGACTATATGACTAGCGGTTCTGAGTGTGGCCCAAAGAGCTCTAAGGGTCCCCAAGACCCTTTCAGGAGGCCTGCAAGGTCTCTTTTTTTCCCCCACCTATATATTAGTGAGGCCAGATCTTCTTCATTATACTTCAACCAAAACAACACCACATCAGACTGAATGCAAAGCGGATAGGAGAATCCAATTGTCTTCTATTACAGCCAGACATTAAAGGTACTTGAAAATACATAAAACAATGTCACTCTTCTCACTATTTTTTAAAATTTTGGCAAATATAGTTCTTTTTCATAAAAATGTTACCTTGTAATGGATTTTTATGGTGATTTTAAAGTGAATTAATAAAATTATTGAAGATTTTAGTTTTAATTTATAATATGGAAAATATCACAAGATGTCACTCATAAACGCTCTTTGGGGTCCTCAATAATTTTTAAGAGCATAAAGGGTTCCCGGACCAAAAACCGTGAGAACCTATAGTCTAAATGATCTCTGTGGGCTCTTCTTGCTCGGACGGTCTCTGAGCCCACCTCTTGGGGGCAGCTTAGTCCTGGCTGAGAAGACTGTCTGTATTTGTCCTCCTAAGTTTTAAGGTGGAGGAGCGTGGGGTGTATCTATGACTGGTTGTAATATGGAGGCCTGAGGGAGTAGTCAAGGAGCGTGTTCCTTCCTCCATCCCCTTCCTCAGGTACGGACTCCCAATCCATTCTCTCTTAATCTTGAGGACCCAGTAACAGGCCCTGACCCCACAGCAACCCCGGGGCGGGGGGCATCAGTTCCCTGTCTCTGAGTAAACACTGAGCCTCTCACCAGCTCTGCCCAATAGTTTCAATACCTACGGAGGAACAAGAACCTGTGGTACGAGACTTCTGGCCAAGATGGCAGCGTAGGTAAACACAGCTATCTATTAGATGCAGAGTTCAAAGCACTGGTTATAAGGATGCTCAAGGAGCTTAGCAAGGGTCTCAAAGCATAAAAAAGATCCAGTCAGAAACAAAGGATACACTAATTGAAATAAAGAACAATTTATCAGGAAACAACAGTAGAGTGAATGAAGTTGAGAATCGAATCGATTATTTTAAACATAAGGAAGCAAAAAACAACCAATCAGAACAACAAGAAGAAAAAAGAATCCAAAAAATCGAGGATAGCGTAAGTAGCTTCTAGGACAATTTCAAGTGTTCCAACATTTACATCATAAGGGTGCTGGTAGGAGAAGAGAAAGAGCAAGAAATTGGAAACCTATTTGAAAAAATAATGAAAGAAAACTTCCCTAATTTAGTAAAGGGAATAGACATGCAAGTCCAGGAAGCACAGAGAGCCCCAAACAAGATGGATGCAAAGAGGGAACTCCAAGACACATCATATTTAAAATGCCAAAGTTTAAAGACAGAGAATCTTAAAAGCAGCAAGGGAAAAGCAGTTAGTTACATACAGGGGAGTTCCCATAAAACTGTCAACTGATTTCTCAAAGGAAACTTTGCAGGCTAGAAGGGATGGACAAGAAATATTCAAAGTCACAAAAAGCAGGGACCCATAGCCAAGATTGCTCTACCCAGCACAGCTATCATTTAGAATTGAAGGGCAGATAAAGAACTTCCCAGACAGGAAAAAACTAAAGGAATTCATTATCACCAAACCATTATTATATGAAATGTTAAAAGGACTTACTTAAGAAGAAGCAGATCAAAACTATGAATAATAAAATGGCAATAAACACATACTTATCAACAATTGAAACTAAAAAACAAACTAAGCAAACAAGAAAACCAGAAACAGAATCATGGATATGGAGAGTGTTTCGATGGTTGCCAGGTGTGAGGGGGTTGTGGGGGAGTGAGTGAAGAGACAAGGGGATTAAGAAGTACAAATAGGTAGTTACAGAACAGCCATGGGATATGAGGTACATTACAGGAAATGGAGTAGCCACAGAACTTATACGCTTGACCCGCTGACGTGAACAGTGGTGTGGGGATGGCCTGAGGGAATGGGGGCTTCTGGGTGGAGGAGGGCAAAGGGGGAAGAATTGGGACAACTGTAGTAGCATAATCAATAAAACATAATTTTTAAAAAAGAACCTGGGGTACGAACTGCCTCCCTCTTTACCCAGAGACCACCCAGGCCATGGTCCAAAAGAGAAGATGACCCAGACCAAGGGACACAGGCAGATGAGTCCCTGCCCTGGTGGCCAGCGGCTGGCCTCAGAGTCTCAGGAGGCGGGGCCCCGCGCAGCACAGGCGGGGCAGTGGGCACTCACGTAGATGAGGTGGTCCCGGTAGCGGATGAGCAGGTTGCGCAGGATGCCGGCCTCATTGAGGTCCCCCAGGCGGATCATGTCCTCCACGCCGTGGACCGACGTGGGGTGCATGGGCTTGATGTGCGTGGCCTTCTGCGGGGAGACCCAGTGCTCCTGCGGGAGGCACAGAGCCTAAGGTCAGGTCGCTCTCCAGAGTCCCAGGCTGCGCGCTGCAGGGAAAGGCCCTGGGAGGGGGGAACCCCTGTCTCCGCGGCTCTGGTAAGGGTTTTGTCCCCTTCCCTGGTCAAACGTTATCAGTACTAACAGGTCTGAGTCTACGAGGATGGCACTGCCCACCTCCAACCCCCATGGGCCTCTCCTCCTCCTCTTAGGGATTCTCTCTACAGGCTGAAGAAGTAGGCAGGCCAGGGACTTTGGCCCCACCTTATGGTTGTCATAAAGGGGATTAGAGTTCCCCAGTCACTTCGCAGGATGGAATGGAAAGTGTAATACTTGGAGTTAGCCTTGGCTTCAGATCTAGTCTCCCGTTAAAAAAAAAAAAAAGGCACAAAAAGTAATTTCAGGTAGTTACAGGTTCACAAGATGAAGAATCACCGGGGAGCTACTTTAGACTGCGTGGTCAGGGACCATCTCTCTGATGAGGTGATGGTTAAGTTAAGACCTGGGAAAGGAAATTCCAGGTCCGGGGAACAGCAAAAGCAGAGGTTCTGAGGCTGGTAAAGGAGGGCGGTAGCAGTGGAGATGGGGAGAAGTGGATCCATTCGGGATATATTGCACAGGGCTTGTTGACTGATACACGTGGAGCAGGAGAGCTTTAAGGACTGAGCTGAAGCAGAAACTAGCACAGAGGTTGTCCTCTGACTTAACTCTTCCCTGCAATATCCCCTGTCGCCACAGGGTGGCAGACGGTGGGCATCTGGCCAATAGCTCTGGCTCTTTCAATGAGCTTGCAAAGCCCTGGTTTCCTCCCGGTGCTGGAAGCAAATCCCCTCACCTCCCCTGCCTGGTAGCCTTCAGCCTCTTCTCATAATCCCAGCCTTCCAGGGAAGTGAGTGTCTGACCTGGGCTCTGGGGTGTTGCCACAGCCTGAGTCAAGCCCTCCCAGACCTCTGGGGCCCCTTCCCTCTTCCCAAATACCAGAGCCTTGGGAGCCTCGGGGCCCGGAAGGAACCTGACTTTTGAGGAGGGGGTGAAGAGGATGACTCCGCCACCTTCCGGCTCAAGCCCCTGGACTTGCTGAGTAGGTGTGCTGCAAAGTCATGACTCACACCTGCCTCTCCTCCAGACCCCATCCGGGATAACCAACCCCAACAGACAGACGCTAGCAGGAACCTGGGCATCAGCACCCCCATCCCATCTCACCCCTAACCCAACCAGTCACCTACTCCTACCCATTGAACCCTCTCCTCCTAGCCAACCTCAAGCCCCCACCCTGACCCAGACCACCATCTCTCACCCGATGGCTGCCCCTCGCTGGGCCGCCCCTCGCCTCCAGCACTCCGCTCCTATCCCTTGTCCCCTAGGAGTTTCCTCAAGCACCAGTCTGATCCCACCGCTCTTCAGCCGTTCTCTGACTCCCCCGCGCTCTTCAGTCTGGCACTCAAAGGCCAACATGAACTGGACACAGGGACTACTAGCTTTTGCTGCAGTTACCCCTGTACTTCCGAGCCAGCAAAGGCTGGCATCCACCTCCCCGAACACCTCTGTGGCCTTGCTCGTTGTGGCCACTCAGCCTCTGGGCCTCAGCTCAGACATTCCCTAGCTTCAAAAGCCTTCCATGACACCCTTGTCCACCCTCGCGCTCTACCTGGGCCACCAACCTCCCCGACTGCAGGCAGGGCCAGAGGCCTCCTCTGGGTCTCATGCTGCCTGCCTCTCCCAGTGCAAGGCAGTGGGCACCCTGGGTCGCCCTCCTCTGAGTGCAGTTCTGACCTGGACCTCCCATCTGCCCCAAGTCTGAGAGCTCCTGGAGGCCAGAGGCCATCTCTGCTGTGACCCTTCTACAGAGCCTGATACAGGGATGGGCACAAATGACATGGTAGGGATTCTCCAACGGGCCAGCTGGCCAGCTGGTAACCACTGAGGACCAGGTCTGAATTAGAAGCAGAAGTCCTAGTCTTGGGGAGACCCCAGAGGTCTCCTATTCCAACCCCATCACCTCACATGGGAGACTAGGAACAGAGTAGGGTGGTGGCCTGCACAGGCCCTCAGCGGGTTCAGGGACAGGGCCAGCCATTGCCCACAACTCGTGTCCCTGGCATTTCACAGTACCTCCCGGGCCAAGATCCTTCCAGTCCAGGCCAGGCCCTCACATAGCTCTTCCTGAGGCACGAAAGGGTCAGGTGGTGAGACTGAAGAACGTGCCTGGACTTTCCAGTCCCAAGTGGAACATTTCTCTTGCCCAACACCCTGTTTCTTGATAAAAGCTGATCCAGTTGGAAAGTTCCCTCTGCCTGGTCCCTCCCACTGACTGGGCCCTAGGTCCCAGTATGGGCCAGAGGGAGAGGACCCTGGGGCAGGCCGTCTGCCCTCCTCACTCGACCCCAGCTCTCGCCCATAATTCCTTCCCCCACCCTGCCACCCCACCACAGCTCAGCATAGACATAAGAGATGGCTCGGCCCCTGCAGGACCCTGTCGCCCCGGGCATGTCACTGCTCCCTTGAGCCTCCACAGCCTCATCTATAAAATGGGAGTTAAAATAATTGTCCTTTCTTCTGGGGGAGGTTGGGAGGATTAATTGATACAATAAAGGCCAATGTTTGTTTTACTTCTGTAGGTCCAAAAAGCACTGGTGCTTGGTAATTCCTTTCCAGTGCTGGGGATTATTATTCCTCATAGCAGAATTACCGGCCGCTGTTTTACAGGAGGGAGTCACACTCAAGCGGTACAGTGGCTCGCCCAGTCAACTCTGCCAACCAAGTGGCAGAGTTGAACCTACCCCCCCCCACCCTGCTGCCACCACTGCCTTTCCTGTGTGGAAGGTCTCCCAGCTGACGTCAGCACGTCTCAGATCAATGTCCATAGGCACCTACAACACCACCCAAGGTGTGACCAAGGCAGAAACCGGGGCCTGGCCCTGCGCGGATACCAGAGAGAATGGGGAGAGGGAGCGTGAGAAAACATGGCTAATTCCAGGGGCGGAGGACACATTTGGAACAGAGCTGGCCTGCAGTGAGCTCAGAGAGAAAGAGACCGCGAGCTCTGTAGAGGAAGGGAAGGAAGGGTGCCTCTGGCAATGGGAACAGCCTGGGCAAAGACACAGTGTTAGGACGCCAGTGAGCACTGGAACCATAACCTTTCATTCATTCATTCATTCATTCATTCAGCAAGTCTTTATGGAGAACACTGTCTGGGCAGATCCTTTACTGAGCTCTGGAGAACCGGATGTGAGCCGCCTGGTCCCTACCCTCAACGTGAAAGAGTCTGCAGGAAGACAGAAATAAATGAGATGGCTTGGAGCCCTGGCTGGTGTGGTTCAGTGGATTGAGTGCCGGACTGCAAAGCAAAGGGTCACCGGTTCAATTCCCAGTCAGGGCATATGCCTGGGTTGCGGGCCGAGTCCCCAGTGGGGGGTATGTATGAGGCAACCACACATTGATGTTTCTCTCCCTCTCTTTCTCTCTCCTATCCCCACTCTCTAAAAATAAATAAATAAAATATTTTTTAAAAATAAAAAAATAAATAAAGGGATGGCCTGGAGGGGTGAGGAGGACCTGAGACTGAGAAAGCCTCATGAAAGAGGAAGCCGGAAGCCCCGGGCACCATATTCCACTGAGGCAAACCCAGCCTCCCTAACCTGCTCCAGTCTCTCCAGCCATGGCCCTCCCCATTCTGCAGCCCCCACTCTCAGGACCTTAGCGCGGGCGGGTGGGAGGGCACCTCTGAGATCCGGTGACACAGTTACGGGACACCATCTGACATGCAACAAGACCCAGGTGAAACTCAAGCCTGCAGGGAGAGTCCCTGGGCCCCACCCTGGAGGCTGCGGGCAGGTTAGAGAGCCTGTGTGTGCTGCCAACCCCCTTCCTGTGGCTGCGACCTCACAGTGGCTTCCTAGAGAGCCTCAAACTGGAGCCTCTGAAATGACACTGCAGGCTCTCCCGGACTCAGCGGAGAAAAACGGGGCTAACAGAACCTGAGCCCCCAAGTTGCCACTGACATATCGGGAGAGGAAATAAATGCACAGAGGCCAGAGGCCCTGGGCCCTAATCCCAGCACCATCGCTTACCAATTGTGTGATTAGTTCTGGGGGTCCCTCTCTGTGTCCCGGTTTCCCTTGCGGGTAACAGTGGCTGCCCTCCCTGCCTGTCACAGATGCTCGTGAGGACCCAAAGACAGAGCTGGGCCAAAGGGTTGTGCAGACCCTGACAGGGTGTCCCAGGGGCTGCAGGGGTAAAAGGATGCCCCATGCCTCCAAGTCCACTACCAGGCCTCCAGGGTTCTGAGCCCTCCCCTTGCCCCCAGCTGAGCCTTCGGCTCCAAGTCGCTGTACCCTCTTTCTCCCCCATCAGACTAGGAGGCTAAGATAGGGACTCAGTCCCAGCTCTGTGTCCCCAGCACTGGGCATAGCACCTAGCACCCAGCACCCAAATTATGGTGGAACTGAATCTCCTAAAGTCCCTCATGTCCCTGCTAAGCTGCAACCCTGTTCTTTACGTCACATCAACATGTCCCCATGCATATACACACATGCAATACACAGGCACACACGTTCAGAAGCCCCAGGCTCCCCCTCTGGGCCCTCATCCAGACCACTCACTTCCTTCCCTCCCCAAAGCCCCAGTCTCGCTACCTACCAACTCGCGCTCCCCGTGTCCCTTTCCTTCAGGGCCACGGGAGATAAAGGGTTAATCTGTTAGGCTGATTCCCAGAGCAGTGTCGAGGTGGACAATGAATTCACATGATGTTGTAACTCAGTAGAGCAAAGACTAAGGGTGGTTTCAGACTCACTCTCACTTTATTGAGATGTTCTCCACGTGTGATCTCATGTGTGGGTCACCACCCTGTGAGATAGGTCCCATTAGCCTCATTTTACAGAAGAGGGAACTGAGGCTTAGGAGGGACAGAGACTTGGCAAAGCTTGCATAGCTAGTAAGGGCGCAGGATGGGATCTGAATCTAGTCTGCCCGACCCTGAAGCACAGCTGTGCCTGAGGAGCTCCCAGTCGGGGGCCACCGCTGCCTCACTGCACATACACACACGCCCACACAGACACGTCTCTAATACTAGGCAGAATGGATTACGCTTGTGGACACGGAACAGGCAGCTTGCGCTGGGGGGGGACGCGTGCTCTCCCCCAGGGGTGGGGGGAAAACTCCAGGGGAATGAGAGGCAGATGGGAGGACACAGGCACCACCTCCACCCCCTTGAGGTGGTCACTGCCTGGCCCCCACCTCAGGTCACCCATCAGCCTGTGCCCTCCCCAAGGCAGGGGGTGAGGGGAGACAGGGGCTACTCACATTGCCTTCATCGTCCACCACCTGGATCTGCCCAGAGTCGCAGAGCTTCACCACCGCCCCGATGGGCACGTCGAACTCCTGCCCGGATCTTAGGTCCAACCAGACATAGTCTCCCTGCAGGTGAGAGACAGTCCCAGGCCAGTTGAGCAGGGGCAGGGCTCGGGCCCCCCTCCAAGCAATATGGTGCCCGCCACCACCACCACCGGGGGCTTTTGTGACAACACCCGACAGGGAAGAAAAGGGTACTCGCCTTGGCTGGGAGCCATTTGGTGTCCGGCCCCAAGCTGGGCATTTATACAATGTCATCAACCCCTCCCCTATAGCAGCCATCACTGTCCTGATTTGACAGATGAGGAAGCAGGGGCTCAGAGAGAAGAGCCGAGATCCCACTGCTGGGCGGCTTCACATCCAGGCCTGTTTAGAGCCCAGTTCCGCCCAAGGCTCTCACCCCACACGTGAACATCGGGGCTCATTGAGTTTTAGGTAGAAACACCAAGGCACCCAAACCACTTCTCCTCTGTCCTAAAGGAAGTGTCCCCACAGGACACCCAAACAGCCTCCATCACCTCCGGGGTCAAGTCTCATAGTCGCAGTTATGGGTTCCTCACAGTGACACCACTCAATACTGGGCCCTGTCATACGAGTTTGGTCACACTGTCTCCCAGTTTGTGGGTAGAGCCCTGACCCTGAGGTGGAGGGGTGTCATGTTGGCGTCCCCTGCAGTACCTGGCACAAGGCCTGGTTCCCACTGCACACCCACTAAGAGCACATGGAAGCCAAATGTAAAACCCAGAGTCAGAGAAATGGCCTTAGAACAACCACTTTCAGCAGCGATGCTCACGACAAACATGTGATGAGCGCCTTCTGAGTACAGGGCACTGATCGATCTATGTGCCAGGGATAGAGTGGTGACCATGGATTCTTCCCTCTGGTTGGGAGGACACAGGAAACGAACAGCTGAGCAAGTACGGTCGCATGACCACGCTGAATGGTGGTGAATGACCGAGTGGCCCACAGTAGAGGCAGGAGCCAAGGAAGCCACTCTGTGGAGGAAATCTCTGAGCTGAGACCTGAAGGAGGAGAGAACAAAGGTAGGAATCCGCAGAGGAAACAGTAAGCACAAAGGCCGCGAGGCAGGAAGGAACAGCAAGGAGGCCGTTGTGTCAGGACCTGAGGAGAGAAGTTAGTCAGAGAGGTGAGTAAGGTCCGGGGACAAAGGCTCTCATGGGCCTGGGGGTAAAAGTTTGGATTTTATTCTAATCCCAGTAAGAGTACTCTTTTTGGTGATTCCCAAATTCCACAAGAGGGTAAGAGAACATAAACACCCTAATAAAAATATAACTTACTATCAAACAGCAGTTGGAAACTTAAGAGCTGACACAACTGATTCACAGTGAAATAAGCCCGTGGGAATGGTCCAGTCAAAATAGCTCTGGGCTATGAGTCAGGGGACTGGGCTGTAGGACCTGCTTGGCCTGGGACAAGTCACTGACCCCTTGGAGCCTCAGTTTCTACATGTCTCAATGAGGGGGTGCTCAGTGAGTCCCAAGGTCAGCCCCCTTCCATTCCCATCAGATTCAACTATTTTTCCGCCATAGCTGCCACTGTGGGCCTTCACTTCATGGGAGGTTAGTGCACATCAGAGACAGGCTACTCCAAACCCAAGCTATTTCATAGAAAAAGTAAGGCTAATTGGAGGGCCTCTGGGAAGGGAGGAGAACTCGCGGGTTTACTGAGCATCTACTGTGGCCCGGGTGGCGCGGTGGCTTCCATAAGCATATAATCCTCACAACTGCTTTAGTCCCAAGCCCAAGCTGCACTTCCTGCAGTCCTCCTGACCCACTCTGAGTGCCAGCCCTCAGGTCACCTGGCAAACCCCTGCTTAGGCTGTTCTCCACCCACCCCCGCCCCACCCTTCCAAAGGCGGACGCCCCCTGTCTGTCCAGATCCAGAACAAATAGCAACTGCCCCTGGCCCCTCCCCTCCTCCCTACCTTTCTCCTCCTCCTCCCCAACTGCTGAAGAGTTTATTCATTCATTCAGCACGTATTTTCGGAGAGCCAGCTGTGGGTCAGCCCTGTTCCAGACAGAGCAGTGAAGCGGCAGAGTGCCTGGAGTGGTAATGGCAGACCCAAGCTGGAGCCAGATGAGAGGGATGTGGGCAGGTGCCAGGCCACACATACCCTTAAAGCCATGGACAGGAGCTGGGCCTTAAATATGACAAGCCACTGAGAGGTTGTAAGTAGAAGAATGGAGTGATTTTCAAAACTTCACCCTGGTTGCTCTGTGGAGAATGAAGGCATCCCTCGGTACAGCCAGCACCGAGGATGGAGCTGGGTCCTCACCATCTACGTCCATTCCCCACTAGCCTGCAGCCCTCTGAGGGTGGGGGTGGGTCTGAATCTTTCATCTGTGACTCCCCAGGGTCAAACACAGAAAAGCAGGATCTGTCTCTCAGAGAGAGAGAGAGAGAGAGAGAGAGAGAAAGCATGAGAGCGTACACATGAGCATATATGTGAGAGTGTGTATGTGAGTATGTACAAGGTCTGTACAGAAAAAGTCCAGCCACTGTTAATATAATGAGAACAGTTTGCGCTACATTGATGTAACTTGGCAGCCAAGGAGAGTGGACTGCAATGCACATGCATGAACAGTGGCGACTTCACTGTACCAGTCAAAGGGGGTGGCAGACACCCTTGAGTGAACACATGTACTGTGTGGTCGTCACATTTAAAATGTGACTGAGTGAGTAGAGCAACGAATCTGCATCAAATTGTGCACTAAGCTTGAACGTTCCTCTGTGGAAACTACTGGATGATTCAGAAGGCTGCAGCTATATACAACTGGCAGCTTCATCATGACAATGTGCCTTCTTAGGCATCACATCTTCCGTAGAGTTTTTTGGCAAAACATCAAATCGCCCAGGTGACTCAGCCCCGCCACAACCCAGATTTGGTGCCCTGCAACTTCTGGCTTTTCCCAAAACTTAAATCACATTGGAAAGGGAAGCAATTTCGGGCTGTCAACGAGATTCAGGAAAATACGATGAACCAGCTGATAGAGACTGGGAGAACTGTGTGAGGCCCCAAGGTGCCTACTTTGAGGGAGACTGAGGTGTCATTGTCCTATGTACAATGTTTCTTGTATCTTGTATCTTCTTCAATAAATGTCCATTTTTCATAGTGCACAGCTGGATACTTTTTGGACAGGCCTCGTAAGAGAGAGCGCATGGTGCAGCGTATACGTGAGAGGGAGGCGAATGTGTAGTGTGTGTGTGTGTGTGTGTGAGAGAGAGAGAGAGAGAGAGAGAGACTGAGACTGACTGGCTCCTGGAGGCCAGCTGAGGCAGGTGTGGCACCGGGGCCTTACTCTGGGCTAACTCCCACAGTGGGCCAGGGTGCGAGCTTTATGCTTCCCTGTGATTAACTATTTCACTGAACTTCATGATGACCCTTACGCAGAAGTTTCTGTCTCCACTAATCTTTTCAAGGAGGTTGAGGAACAGCACCTGACTTCACACAGCCGCCTATGGTAGAGCCGGATATAAAGCCAAGCCTACCAAACTCCAAGTGCAGTGTTTTTTCTCAGCATGCCCTGGGCCCAGCCCTGAACCCAGCTCTGCGAGCAGAATGGGGAGCACTGTTAGGGTCTCTGCTCAAGGATGACTCATGGGCCCAAAAGGAAAGCTGGAAGCTTGGGCTGAGGGTAGCTAGAGGGCAAGGTTACCTCTGTGAGTCTCCTGTATCCCCCAACCCAGATCAGAGTCTGGCGCGCAGAAACTGCATCCCACTCAGGGAACAAAAATGAACCAAAATGAAAGGCCTCCTGTGAGCAGGGGATGGAGGCTCAGAGAGACTGAGTGAAGAGCTCAGGGTCACACAGCAAACAGAAGCGACTAGAACTCTCCTAACTGAAGATGGATACCAGGAGGGCGGTGACTTAATGGTCTCTGTTCTAGGTCGGAACTTGAGAGGCGAGGCTAAAATGGCAGCTATGAGGCATCAGGAAGAATTCTGGGGCCTGGGAAACCCTGAGAAGGAAAGTTCCTGTGGTTCCAGGAAAAGTCCTTGGAGCATCGGAATGCAGTCAGGTTGCACGGGTCTCCATTTTACAGGTGATGAAACTGAGGCCCAAAGAGAGAAAGGAACTTGGCCACAGTCACTCTTCAAATCAGTGACCAATAAAACTCTGAGAATCTGCAGAGCCCAAACCAAAAGCAGCGTGAGTCAGGAGCCGCTGGTTGGGTGGGGGAAGGAATGGAGGAAGAAAGATATGAGAGTATGAAACTTTTTGAGGGGCAGGAAGAAGGATGAGAGGAAAAGGACCCTGGACCCCACATTAACCCCTCTAGACCTCCCATCCCCATGGCCAGACTCCAGGCAGCTCATGACTGCATCCGTCCCCATACCTACCACCCCATTAGGAGGGATGCCCCACTAGGGACCTCACCTTGAATCAAAAACCCCATTTGCGGTGTGACAGATGCCTCAGTGTGGCTGTGTAAGTTGGGGCAAGTTCCAGGTTCTCTGCTATCACATAAGTGGCTGGAGCAGAGGGCCTCGGGGCCCCAGAAGTAACTTCCTAGAATGGGTCTGTCTAAAAGTTCTCAGGAGTACACCATAAACCCCGGTGGGGCTCCCTCAGGGAAGCCGGTGAACCTACACAGTGAACATGCAGTTAAGAGACCTGGGTTCAGGTCCCAGTTCTGCCACTAACACTGTGTGACCCGGTAAGTCTTTCCAGCTCTCTGGGCACCAGTGTTCATCAGCTTTAAAATGGGAGAAGGCAGTGCCTGTGAAGATAGAGAGCCACACAAGTGCGGTTGTCCGGAATGTCTCCCACCTTCCTGCCCAGGCATGAGCCCAGTCTCCCATCAAGGGCCTTAGCCCTTTCTGCCTCTTCCCTCCTCTGGGGCTGGGCCAGGAGCTCAGTTCTGTTTGTGGAATGAAAAGGAATCTGTTTCAGGACATGCCCCCCACCTCCTCATAATCACTCCAGGACACTGGTTTTCACAGCGTCCCATTCTCGCAGGTGGGAACTGCGAGCCAGTCCACTTGCTGGGGTGCCTGTGCCCAGGCAGTGTCCAGTTGCTAACCTTAGGCCGTAGAGGAGATTCAGTGGGCCAGCCAGTACATAGGCGTCTATCGAGGTCCCTGGGGGACCTGGATGGCTCCCTGCTGTGGGCCCGGGTGAAGGCAGGGAAACCCCTTCTGGGCCCCTGACCACCCACCCTGGGTAAAAGCAAAAGCTCACCCAGGGAGCGGCAGCGGGGTCAATCCACACTTCCAGTCGGGGACCCAACGCAACACCGCAAGCCCTCCCTCCCCCACACCCACACTCTGTCTGCGTGCACCCTGAGGTTTTGCGACCCCATGGTCCTTCTGGCGCCTGACAGATAGGGAAACTGAGGCCCGGGTGGGATTCCCGAGGCGCACCCACCCCTCCGGGCCAGGCCTCACCGGCATGAGAGCGTAAGCCTTCAACGCCTGGTTCAGGCTGCGCACCAGCGCCCACTTGCCAGGCTGCTTGGCGCGCCCCTCCGCGGCGTCCGCGGGATCAGCGGGGTCGGCGGGGTCGGCGGGGTCCGCGGGCTCCGCGGGGTCCTCGGTATGGGCGGGGGGCTCCATGGCGCAGAGGGTCTAGAGGTGGCTGTGGCGGCAGCGGCGGCGGCAGCGGCTCAACTCGGGCTCCCTAATTCACCTAATCCTGTGCGCGCCGCCCTCGGGGAACCCTAAACCGGGCCATCTGCCGTGGGCCCATGGCAACGGCGGCTTAGGTGACGCCCGCGGTCTGGAACAGGGAGGGGGCGCCCGCGCCGCCCCAGCCCCCTCCCATCTTGGTGGGACCCCCGACACCTCAACATCGTCAGGGATTCCCAGCGGCTTCCCCGGGCCTGCAGCAGGTGGCAACCGCTGTGGGCCCGGCATGAATGAGGCACCTGGAACCTCGCCTCGCCTGCAGTTTTGGAGAAAATCAGTATGTTTTCTATGAAAAGAAACGTGGGGATGTTCTGGAGTAGAACACAATAAACTTCGTGAATTTTTAAGACTAAAGGAAAGGGGCATCAAAGGTTTTTCTAGCTCACTAGCTGCCTCTGGGAAAGTGAGGGCAGATAAAAACCTTGGGGCTGCTGGGGGATGGGTGGCCTTGGGGGATGGGTGGCCTTGGGGGATGGGTGGCCTTGGGGGATGAAGAGTCTGTCTCTGGTCTGGACCCAGCCTCTGAGGCCTGCAAGCCGCTGACCTCCAGCCTGCGGAGGAGGCGCCGAGGCCTGGGTTAGCGCCCCTCACCCCTTCCCAGTTCCTGAGTACATAAAGCAGCCCTTAATGGCTCAGAGTTCACTCCACAGTGGGTAGCAAGCTGGGTTCCTGTGTCCTGGCAGCCACACAGGACTGGGTACCTGGCTCTGGTCTGTGCTGGGCTGTGAGCCACACTGGCCACAGGCCCACACAGAGGGTATGGAATGCCCAGGCCATCCACCCCCACCTTCTCCCTTCTCCTTACTTATCTTTAGCTTCCTCCCTCCTTTCCTCCCCGTTTCTCCTCTCTCTTCAAGGCCTCTTGTTCCTGTTTTTGTCCCTTGACATTGTCTGGGATTCTGGAAGCCCAACTGTTCCCGCCACAAACCAGCCGACATGGCGGGGAGTAGAGGGGAATGGCCAGGAAGGAGAGAGTGATGCCTCACGCAAAACTCAGAGCTGTCCCTCCCACTGGACCCAGGCGTCCTTCCACCCCAAACACTTGTCCCAGCCCTGGGGACACAGCGCTGAGCCACCTAGCACAATTGGACTGACTGCAGTGATCCCCACCCAGTCCCTGTGAGGAGGAAGCAGGCACCTCCTCACAGTCAAGCCCAGAACACTCATACCTGCGCTCACCCACCCAGGGAGCCCATGGGAACAGGTCTCAGACCCTCGGACACAGGCAGGTGCTGGTGGTGGGCTTCCAGGCATCCTTCCATCTGTCCATTTAATGAATCTTCACAGGCTCAAACAAAAGCTAGGGGTCACCGTCCTCAGGGCTCCCAGCCCAGGGGTGAAAGGATAGGCAGACCAGACCCAGATAAGAATGGTACTACCAGATAAGGGGCAGGTTAGCCTTGGAGAGACAGGAGAGCATGGCCACGAAAAAGTTGGACTCTGAAGACAGGTGACTTAGGTTCAATCCAGGCTCGGCCACTCGCAGGCTGTGTGACCCTGAACAAGTTCCTCAACTTCTGTGTGCCTTTGTGTCCTCAGCTGTGGAATGACAGGATTAAATAGCTTAATGTGTGTAACTCACTCAGGTTGGTACCCCTTAGAATAAATGTGCTGCGTGAGTGTTGGTTATTACTAACTGAGCAAGTCGTATTAGCTGAGCAACTGGATATCGTAGTTTTTTAAAGCAGACATGAAGGGGAGGATAGAAGAGGGAACAACAAAGCACAGAGAAGCAGAAGGAAGAAGGAAGAGATGGTAAAAACAGGTCCGGTGGGTGGAGAGAGACCCCCTGGAAGAGACCCAGTGAAGTGCTGAAAGTCTGGCACCTACCAGACCTGGACCCACTGCTCAACCCCTCAAGCCCCTGAAGCCTGGAAATAGGCCCCTTCCCTGAGGGTGCCTGTGCACTAAGTCCAGCAGGCAAGTCTAATGCCCCTGTGACCCACTCTGGCATCACAGCAGACGCCCTCCTAGGACCAGGCTCACTGCGACTCCAGGCTCATCTCTTGCTACCCTGCTGCCCCAGAGTAGGGCCTCCCACCCTTCCTTATACTATGCCTTCTGCCAGGAATGTTTCACCACACTCCTCTTCCTGCCCCCTCCTCGCCACCAAGGCTCCACTGAGTCACGTGCCTCCTGGTCCCCACACTCGCCTCCCCACCACCTTCCTTCCTGTATTCCCTTGGTACCTCGCACAGACCCATGGTTCTACTCTCACCCCTGCACACCACCATCCAGCCCAATTCTGGCCACCCATTTTACAGATGGGGAGGCTAAGGTTCGGAAGAGGTTCAGGGACCTACCCAAGGATATATAGTAAGTTGGGACAAAAAGCTTTCAGAAAATAACTGTGCCAGCTGTCATCAACAAGTAGCATCAGCGAAGATGGCACAGTAGGGTACTCCAAGAACTTATCCCTTTAGAGATACGCCAAAAAAAACATGGCAGAAACTATCAGAATCAACTGTACTGGAACTCTAGAAAACATTCAAAAGTTTACAGCAACCAAATGAGCATTTAATGAAGAGCAAAGTGACTGAAACCTGGCAAGGAGAACTTTGTGGTATTTTAACCTACCCATCCCCCACCCACCCATGCCTTGGTGGCGGTCTTGAAGATGGCGGCCTGCGTCCCTGGTATGGGTTCTTAGGGTCAGAAGGAACAGAACAGACGCTGTTATTAAAGGGATAACGCAAAGGGCTTGCCTTTATTTCCCTACCGTGGAAGCCTCCCAGTGCAGACGAGCTACTGTGGAGGGCATTGGTCAAAAACATCCGAAGGCAAACGAATCGGCCTCTGCTGCCAGGCGAAAATAACAGACACTCTAGAAAGCCTGGAGGAAAGGCAGGGAGGGAGATGCTTCAGGGAATAAGGATTTTTAAAATCTCCTGCATATACTGGGGAATCTAAAAGACCCTGTACAAGCCCAGGAATAGACCAAGGTTCAGAAAAAGCCCAAGAAGATCCTAAATTCTCACCTCCGACTGACCTTCAAGTTCTATGCAGACAGGAAGTGAAGGTTCAGATAGAGTTGACTGAGAAGGGAATGTGTATACCCCAGCCCACACAGAAAGCCCGTTTGCAAAGACCAAGAGGTTTGATTCATTTTGTTTTGGTCCCAGGTGTGTTACAGACTATAGTGACCACACATAGCAAAAATACAGTCTTCGCAAAAAATAATTTAGAAAAATCACTAAACAAAACTACAACCCACAACAAGCAACAACAAAACCTGGGTAGAGGGGAGAAACTGACTTCCAGAACTGTCACATTATAACATTAAAGATGCCCAATTTACAACAAAATATTATGAGTCATGCAAAGAAATAAGGAAGTATGGCCCATTCATAGGAAAGAAGAAAATTAACAGAAACTTTCCCAGAGGAAGCCCAGACTTTGGACTTAATAAACAAAGACTTTAATCAACTGTCTTAAATATGTTCAAAGAACTTAAGGAAAGCCAAACAACATCTCACCTAAAAGAGAATATCAATGAAAATACAGAAATCAGAAATCATAAAAGGGAACCAAATAGAAATTCTGGAGTTGAAAAGTACATTAACTGATATGAAAAAAAAAAAAAAAATCACTAGATGGGCTCAACAGCAGATAGGAAGAGGTAAAAGGAAGAATCAGCAAACCTGAAAATAGGTTCATTGAGATTATCCAGTCTGAGGAGCAGAAAGAAAAAAAGAATTAAGAAAAATGAGCAGAGACTAAAAATACCTATGGGTCACCATCAAATGGACCAATGTGTGCAAATGGAAGCCCCAAAAGGGGGGGGTTGCAGAAAGAATATTTGAAGAAATGCCAGCTAAAAACTCCCCAAACTTGATGAAAGATATGAATCTATACATACAAGGAGCTCAATAAATTTCAAGTAGAATAAACTCAAAAAGATCCACACTGAGATACATTACAATCAAGTTGTCAAAAGACAAAGATAGCCCTGGCTGGTGTGGCTCAGTGGATTGAGCACCAGACTGTGAACCAAAGGTTTGACTCCCAGTCAGGGCACATACCTGGGTTTCAGGCCAGGTCCCCGGTGGGGGGAGCACGAGAGGCAACTATACATTGATGTTTCTCTTCCTCCCTTTCTCCCTTCCTTCCCCTCTCTAGAAATAAATAAATAAAACCTTTAAAAAAAAGACAAAGAATCTTAAAGGCAATAAGAGAGAAATGGCTTGTCTATACAAAGGATCTTCAATATGATTAATAGCCAATTCCTCAACAGAAGCCGTGGAAGTCAGAAGGCAGTAGGGTGACTGATACATTTAAAGTGGAGAAAGAAAAAAAAAACTATCAACAAGAATTCTATATCTGGCAAAACTATCCTTCAAAGACGAAAGCAAAACTCAGACATTTCCAGACAAACAAAAGCTGTGGGAGTTTGTCCTGTGCTGACTTGCCCTACGAGAAATGCTAAGGGCACTAGACAGTCACTCACAGCCATATAAGAAATAAAGAAGCTTGGTAAAGGTAACCGCGAAGGTAACTGTAAGCCAGTTTATTGTTATTTTTCGGTTTGTAACTTCTCTTTTTCCCTTTTTTCTTCTATCTGATTTAAAGGACAAATGCATAAGACAATTACCAATCTATGTTAATGGGTACGCAGGGTGTAAAGATGTCATTTCTGATCATAACAATATAAAGAGAGGGATGGAGCTGCATAGGAACCAAGTTTCTGAAGCTAAATTAGTATTAAGTCCCACTAGGCTAGTATGAATGTAAGGTGTTAATTGCAAACACTAGGGAAACCACAAGAAAAGCATATCTGTTAATATATATAGAAGAGGAAATGACAAGAGAATTAAAACAACACACTGGAGGAAAAAAATCAATTAAACACAAAAGAAGGCATAGGGGAATTGAGGGGGGAAAGATATAACATATTAAAAATAGCATAATGGCAAAAGTAAGTCTTTAAATGGAAATTAATTAAAGTCTCCAATTAATAGGTAGAGGTTAGCAGAATAGGTTTAAAAAACAACAAAAAAAATCCACTTTTATACTATTTACAAGAGACTCGCTTTATATCCAAAGATACAAGTGGGCTGAAAGTGAAAGGGTAGAAAAACTATATTCCATGCAAATAATAACTAAAGAAGAGCTGGGACGGCGATACTAATATCAGGCAAAATGTACTTTAAGGTAAAAACTGTCACAAGAGACAAAGACCATTATACAATGTTCTTGAAAGGGTCAATCCAACTGTTGTCAACAGTCCACAAATTTATCTTCAAAACCCCTTTTGCCCATGAATCTGGGCAAAGTGCATCCAGTCCCTACTCCGGCCCCACCACGGAGCCGGAAATCACATCACACCGAAGCACGGCAGCCTCGCCAAGGCCTTTGAAGGAGGGGTCATGAGCACCACAGGTCTCTGACTTCTTGCGAGCACCAACTAGCCTTGCGAACTGGGGCAAGGCCCTCCTCCTGAGACCTCAGTCCCCCATCTGTACGTGCGGGACTAGCGTAAAAGCCTCAGAGCCTTCCCAGGCACCTCACTACTACCGTTGGCCAGGCGGAAGCTCCCCTGAACCCAGGCTCCCGCCCACCCCACTCCACCCTCAGGGATTCCGGCTATCACAGTTCCACTCATAGGCACCCTTGCCATGTTTCTGAGCCTCCCCCCACTTTAGACTGGGAACTCCTCTAGGACAGGGAGCAATCAATTTATCTTTGCATCCGCTGTGCTCAGCCTGGAGCAGAGAAGGGGCCCAGTGCCGCTTTGCTGGGTAGGTGGGTGAGAACTTGGCCGGAGCAGGTAGCTTCTGGCACGATAGGAACCTCCCGAAGCTGTCAGCACAATGGGTCTGCCCAGGCTGCTGCAGGGCCCCTAGCAAAGCGCACGTGTTCTGCAAATGCCACCCAGCAGGGGCAGCCTGACCTCCTCCCTGTGCCTGCTCCTATGTCACACCCTGCGCCCTGCACAGCAGCCTCCTCCCAACGTCTCCTCTCCCTGGGTGCGCCCCCTCACCGCCATGGCTCCGTAGCCCGCGTGCACCTGCCTAGCGTATGTCTAAACTGCTTTACCTGGGTTTCAGTCTCTTCACCTGCAGTAAAGCATGACAATGCCAACCTCACAGCCCCATGGCAACAACGTGACATCATGTATGGAGAGGGCCTACGCACCAATGTGGATGCTACTTCTGAAGGATCAGAACTCTCAACAAATGAAAAAAAAATTCACGTTTTGGAGTCTTAGTCCATCTTTGTGAAAGTGCTTCCTGTGCCGGGCACCCTGTGGGGGCTCAGAGAGATGGGGAGGGAGTGATGTGTCCCACGTGGGGCGCTCTACATTTGGGAAAGAGCCATCGTGCCCTTTGAGGTTTCCTGAGATTTTTATCCCAAATAAAGTTAGAGAGAGAAAAGACTAGAGAATTCTCATACACAGGGACGCTACTAATATGATTGTATTAGTAGTCATCGTCATGGCAGCTAGCCTTTCGTGGGCTGTGTCTAGCATCGGGCTGAGCACTATGCCCTTTCATTCTCAACATCCCTTTAGAGTAGGTAGCACTGTCCACCCCAGCCCCTCGGACCGAATGAGGGTGTAGTGACGACCCCTCATTCAGTCAGCACAGAGCTCTGTCTGAGTGGGCTGGTGCAGGGGCTCAGACGACGGTGGGGAGCAGAGCAAAGGCTGTCCCTCATTTCTGGCTCTCCAGGAGGCCCTAGGGAAGCAGGGGAAGAAGGTAGAGTGAAGAGACGACCAGGAGCAAGCAGGGAAGTTTCCAAAAGGGAGTAATGGCCACAGTGAGGCCTGAAGGGAAATCAGCCAGGAAGAGGGGACAGAGCGCACCTGGGGCGGGAGGAAGGGTGAGGGGCAGCCCCAGGAGGCAAGAGAGAAAAGCAGCAGTTTGATGGAATCCCTTGTGGCACTGTATTTTCACAAACACCATCCCAGGAAAGGAGAGTTTTATCCTTGTTTTGCAAATGAGGAAACTGAGCCTCAGGAAGGCTGAAGAAAGCACCTGAAATCTGCCCAAGACAGTCCAGTTATGTGGGTTCTGCCTGTGGCTCTGTGTAGCTGGCCAGCTCTCCAGAGCTGGGGATGTTTCCAGGACCAAAGAGGTAACAGAAATGTGCTTTCTGTGTGAGGGGTGGGCAGCACTGGCTATCACCGGCAGGCTGCCGGCAGGGGTGAGGTGGACCAGTGCTCAGACGGGACAGTCAGCCAAAGGTCTGCCTCCGAGGCCCCCAGAGGGCTGTGGATGGCCCAAGATGTCCCTCTAGGGGGCTGCGCATGCCCCCCACCCACCCAGCCCCACCTGCATGCAGCACAGGCCCTGGCACACAGCAAACACTCAGGAACAATGATGTTCCTTCTCCTAATGGTCCTGTCCCTGATAGCCCTCTGAATACACTCTCAGTCGGGGTACCGAGGGGCTTCAGAGAGGCTCTTCTCCGGTCCCCGGGCTCCGCCCTGATGCCTGCCTTCTCACATACACAGCACATGTGCTCACACAAAAGCCCACAGCCTCAGAATGCACTGCCCATTGGCCTCTGATTGTCCCCGAGGACACACCCCAACCAGCCCGAGGGCCCGGTGCCAGGCCCACCTGGCTCAGGGCCCACATTCCGGGCTCTGGAGACCAGGAGCTCATTAGAGCCTCGGGCCGATCATGGGGAAGGGCTAAGGGTCAGGGGCCATTGTAGCCCCAAGGCGGAAGCAGGGCTGGAGGACTCAGCTGGAGACAGTGCTTCTGCTTCTTCCCCATGTTACTCCAGGGGGCTCCGGCTCAGGCCATGCCATCCCCAGTTCACTGCTCCCCAGTCAGGTTCAAGGTCCTCCTAGTCTGGCATCAGTAAACTTGTCAAGTACCTCTTCCCTTTCCCCAAAGGGCTTTCCAATATTTGGGCCTTTGCACATGTTGTTCCACTGCCTGGAGTGCCTGGGCACTCCGAGATGTATGTAAATAAACAAGTTCTACGCCGCGGCGTGAGTGTAGTGACAAAGGGAAGTCCCAATAAACACACCAGAGGGTGGAGTTCTAGACCGGGCCTGGGGCAGTCAGGGAAAGTTTCATAGCTGGGTTTTGAAGCATAGGTAGGAGTTTTCTGAAAGGAAGGACTGGGGAAAGTGTTCCACAGTTAAGCATACGGTTGAGAGAATATGGGATGGGGTAAGATGCGCCACCCAACAGGGTTATTCCTGGCACAGAAAGATAAAGGCCGAAGGGGTGCAGAGAGCACTTGCCTGCTGAAGAATCACCATGGTCCTTTGTCAGACACTCTTGCGACCCGCCTGGCCAGGCACGGTTCTGCAGGGGGAGAGACCATGTCAAGCCCCTGAGCAAACCAGCCCTGGCAGTCTTGTGCCTGACTGGTCTCGCCGGGGCTGCTCCTGAAACCACAGCCTCTCCTGCCTCTGAGGAACCCTCCCTGGCTTTTCTCCCTCCGGGTGCAGCCCAACCTGTGAGACCTGAGCCTCGGCCACCATCACCAGCCCTGTTGCCTAGAACACCTGAGCTCGTCTCTGGGCCACTGTTATTCAGAGATTCCAAAGGGCTCCTAGGGGGTAGCAAGTCAACCCCCCTTACCTGCACATATGAACCAAGAGGCCCCGAGAGGGACCCAGACCTGCCTGAGTTCACACGGCAGGACAAGGCAACTCCAGGTCTTGGTCTTGGGCCTCCCAGCTCAAGGCTGCCAGGGGAGTGTGGGTGACAGGGACAGCCTGGCCCAAGGGGAGGGTCACGGGCTGAGCCTGCCTATGCCCTTCCCAAGCACCCACTGCCATCAGAAAGAAGGCTCTATGCCCCCCATCTGGCTTCTAAGGCTCAGCGCCATGTGACCCCTGCGAGTGGCTTCCTCTTGCCTCTCACGGCTTCCTTCCTTCCCCAGCCCTGCACTCGCACCACCCTCAGCACTCACTGTTCCTGAGATGTGCCAGCCCTTTTCATGCCTCCTGGCCTTTGCACAGACTGGCTCCTCCACCTAGAGCTGTGGCTAGTAAATTCCCACCTATGCTGAGTGCAGATGATACCTCCTCTGGGAAGCCTTCCCTGACCACCCCCAGGCTGCCAAGTGTCCTGATACTTCCCTCTTCCCAGCTCTGATTATATGCATTATGTTGTCTGGCTGGAGTCCATCCCTATCTCTGACCCCAAAGTCAGGAAGTTGATCCAGGGCAGGGTGTGGGGTTCCGCCATCACCTCACACAGCACAGGGCCAGGCCTGGAGACGGCTCAGGAAGGACTCGTGGGATTGAGTACGGTGATTCGAGGCAGCCCCAGCCCAGGGGCCCTGGCAGGAGGCCCTCCAGCCCCCCACCTGCCTCCCAGGATGAACATCAATTTTTCACAAGGCCCATTCAGAGGCACTGGGGCATTTGATCCTCTGCCCATGACACTGCCTGATACCCGAGCCCTGACCCCTGCCCTGGAGCCCAGGGACACAGCGGGCACACAGTCCTTCCTGAGACCTGCACCAGGCCTGGATGTCTGGTAGCGGGGAGGGAATTCAGCAAAGGCCATGGGGAGCTGTGCCTGAAGAGGAAGCCTGGCCGTGGTGCTGGCATCCTGCGCCAGCATGAGCCAGGGAGCGGGGGGCAGAACCGGGGCTTCCATCGAGATTCGGGGCCTTGGGCGAGGGCATAGAATTTAAGGGCCACCCATAAGGGAAAACTATAAGATCAACAATTTTTCCCTAAAAAGAGGTGGGGGGAGAGAGAGAGAGAAAGTCCATGCTCAAATTAGTTGCTTTATGAGTTGAGAACAGGGAACACAGAACTGCTTTTACATCCCTGTGCCGTCCCGGGTTCAGGTCCCCAGAGCAGCCCAGGCCAGGGGTGCTTCATGCTCCCGTTTCACAGGTGGGGACTCGGAAGCACAGAGGAAGGAAGTGACTGATCTGAGGAGAGTGATAGAGAAAGAGATAAAGTGTTGGAGAAGAGCCAAGAGGACTCCCTCTCTCCCTCTCCCTCTCCGCCACCCCCACCATAGCTGCTCCCTGCCCCAGCCCTGGGCAGGGGCAATTCAGTGAACGCCATGCCCCTTGGCTCTTCTCTTTTCCAGGGTACAAACCTCCACCTTTCCAGGCTCAGGAGAGTTTCACTGAATGGCTGCTGGAGCTGAGTCCCCAAAGGTGGCAGGAGGCCCATGTCAGGAGCAAATGGCAGTGATCGCAGGGGCTCCAGGGTGGTCCAAGCCCATGACACCCCCCGAAGTCCAGCAAACCCTTCTCCTAGTGCCCAGGACCAGGGCAGCCCATGCTTACCTGGGTCCCAGCTGCCTGCTCGCAGCTGCCCACCAGCCTATGTGCAACGGCCGCCTGCACGGAGGGCTCAGGAAGCTGGGGTCAAGGGTCTGGGACGATCTGTAGACACACGCCCCCTCTTCTGTCTTGCTCCAAAGCTTGCTCTGGGGGTGTCTTTCCAGGCCTTTCGGTTTTTTCGCTATGTGACTCTCCCTCTCAGTCTCTTTCTTTCCTGCCCAGGTCGGCTGTCCAGCGGCACTGCTGCCCTCTCTCCCCACTCCAGAGCCTTCCCCCAGGAGGCGGAGTCCAAGGGGCCTCCAGGTCTGGGTGCCATGACATCAGCGTGGGGGGAGGGCTGTGCAGAGCACTGGCTGCCCAGAGGGAGGCAGGGCACTGGGGTCTGTCTTGGCTGTGCTGTGACCAGCGTGGGACCCCGGCCAGGGCCACCCATCCCAGCCTCAGCTGCCTCCTATCACTTGCAGGAACGCCACCTGCTCTCTCAGCCCCCGGCAGGAATCCTGTCCTGGTCCTGACTTGGTCACTGATTTGCCTAGTCTCAGCCCCTGCGTGCCATCCACCAAGCCTGTTTTCTCCTCCATAAATGGCTGTCTGAGACTCCGAGAAGAAAGGACCAGGCGAGGCAGAATGTTGCAAACCCCACATTCTAGCCCTTTCTCTCCCATCCCTGTGTGCATACCACCCTCACCCCAGGCCACCCACTGAGGGCTCCCCTCAGGTGTGTCTCCCTGAAGGTCCTCACTTCACCACTGCCCCACAACCTCTGGGAGGAAGGGGGCAAGGAGTGTTGTCTATAATCACCCAGGAAACTTTCTCAGACTAGCCGACTTGGAGCAACCCTGCATGTAGCAGGGACCCATATGAAGTAAAGTGAAATTCATGACTTTTAAGGGGTAGGGGATAAAAAAGGAGGAGGAACACAAGATGTTTGTTGTTAGCGCTGGCAAAGATGGTAACATCGAGGACTCCCTGCTGAGTCTTGGCATTTCCTCACCACCACCCTTTGCCTACCCTGGCAGCTGCCCCATCACTGTGGGCCTCTTCAAGGGCAGTTAGGTCTGGACGGAAGGAGGCGCTCTTTGGATCTCCAGCCTCTGAAACTGGGGCAGATTTGCAGGGAAGGATGGGCTGCCCATCCCCCAGGATCCAGTGGTCCAAGTGCGCCATCTGCTGGGCACAGGCATGGCTGCTCAATGGCACCACCTTGGGAGCAAGGCTGAGCATCCCGCTCTTCCTGGAGAAGTGACAGTGGGGCAACTCATCCTCTGCAGAGGCCAGGGCTCCCTCTGACCCAACAGTCCTGACCCCTGAAGACTCCTGGATGCTGGAGTGTGCTTGGCCAGATGGCTTTCACAAGAGTTGCTCCAGAACACCGCCCCGACTCCTACACTCACGCTTGCCGTACACAGGGGCCTACCACTCTTCCAATCACCTAACTTTCTGAGCCAGAACAGGCGGAGCAAGTGGCGTCAGTCCCGCACAGATGGGAAAACCGAGCCCCCGAGAGGCACGTGGTGCCCCCGGCAGGATGCAGGTCTGAGCTGAGAGGGGTGGGCAAGGAGTGGGGCGGGGGAGTATGTGGTGATCTCCAGATGATGTAACAGCTACAATGTCCTCAGCACCCACTAGGGGCCAGGCTTTGCACTAAGGTGGGCACAGAATTCATAATGTCCTTTTCACCCAGTCCTATGGGGGAAATGTAGAAACTGGCCTTAATTCATTTGTTCTCATCTCCATTCCAACCCAGTCATTAAGTTCTGCCCATTCTACCGCCAAAATGTATCCCATTTCTCCCCACCACCACCCGTGGCCTCGTCTCAAGCCACCCGCTCTGGTCTCCCCCATAAGCCCATGTCCTCTGTCCGCAGCCCCGCACGCGGCTGCTCCCTCCGACTCATGGTGAGATCAGGGCTAGGCCTTCCCTCCCCCAGAAGGCTCCAACAGCCCCTGTATCGCCCACGCTGCCCTACCAGCAGTTCTCAGTGAGATGTTTATCTAGATCGGAGTATTTCTGTTGGTCTGTCCATTAGTTTGTAGGCTGCTCCAGAGCAGGGACTATGGCTGGTCCCCTGCATCTCTGGTGCCTAGGACGTGGCTTGGGACAAGGCCAGCCGAGGGAATAACTGAATGACGCCACTGACCTCAGCTCACAGACGCAAGGGGCAGGCAGCGGGGTCCTCCCTCACCTTGTCTCCCTGACCAGAGGACGGCCACCTGGGCCTGGAAAATAGTCTCTCCATTGTCTCTAATCCCCAGAGGGACACAGAAGGACACAGGCACAGGAAGGTGTTTCCGGATTACGGTAATGTTTATTCTAAGAACAGGGCTCCTGGACCCCAGGGTGGGCCCTGAGGGGGGCGAAGCCCCGATCCGGTGGTTTGAACCGGAGGCCCTGTCCATCTGCAGACAGGGGGACTGGGCCCCCGTGGACTGAAAGGTGCAGGCGGCGCACTTGGAGCAATTGTTCTCCCCACCCGCCCCCCAGTCCCAGCCTGGAAGAACTCCAACCTCACCTGCCCCATCCCCAGGACCTCCTGAGGCCCAGGGACCTCCACACATCCAGGAACCAGCCTGGCCCACCCAGAGGGGCAAGAAGCAAGGGCAGGGCTGCTGAACGAGTTCTGTTGGGCAGAGAGAGCAGGGCCCAGCCCTAGCGCTGAAACCCACAGGTCTGCAAGTTGGTCCTGGTTCACTCCAAAAGGCCCAGGTGGACGTAGCTGAGAAAACGCCCACATGTCGGCCCCAGAGGCCCGGAGCTGGCTTCTCCAGCCCTCGCCTCTCCACCCAGACTCGGGAGTACTCATTTGAAACAGACATTGCAAAGTGATTACATGGGTGTGTACAGTGTGCACGCATACAGAGATACACAGCGAGAGGCTATGGTTTTGCCCTTATTCAGCACTTGTTACTAAGAGTGCTGACAAAACAGGAATCATTGGCCCCACTGTGCGGAAGGGGGAAGTCGAGGCACAGGAGGTTTGAATGACTTGCTCCTGGTCTTCGGCACAGTTCTGGCCCCGGGCCCAGGTTCTCGAGAAGTCCCAGTTTTTCGAGGCGTCCTCTTGCCCTCCTTGTCATTCAGTTCCTGGCCCTCCCGGGGCCCAAGCCAGGACACGGGAGCAGAGCCGGCCACCGGGTGAGGAGGCAAAATCAAGAATCCGGCACCTCCAGCCAGGCCACTGCGCCAAAGAGCCAGACCTGCAGCTGAAAATTCAGGTTTCCAAAGGAATTCCCAGCAAGACCACAGGAATTTCCATTCTCGAACCAGCTGAACTTTTTCATTCGCGTTGCCTGGTCTGGAGCCCCAGACGGGCACAGAAGAGACTCTAAGCAGGTCTGCAGCACCAGTAGGGTTGGTGTCAACTTGTTATACATCGAAGTACCAAGCAGCCGCTTCTTTACCCACCTCCAGACCCCTTCCGAGGAGGTGTGACTTCTCCTTAACCCTCCCCAAGTGGAATCAGAATAAAATCAGGGACAAAACTGAGAATAAAATAAAATCAGAGGGCCTCAAGAACTGGAGTTTAAGAAGAAAAAAGAGGCTCACAGACTTTCCGTTTTCCTTAAAAAAACAAAAAACCAAACCCTTGGTTAAAATCGAGAGTTTTAAAACAGAAAGAATATAAAATGTTGAGGACTGAAAGGAACATTTTGGTCCAGGCAGCAAGAAGAGAGCTGCGGCCTCCCTGGCTGCATTTTTGGGGGGATGTCGGTGGAAAACCTCTGGTCGAGTGAAGGGTTTACCATTCTGCCAAACCCAGAGGGTGACCTGACCATGGCGGGCTTGACACCAACATCTCAGAGCCCCTTCTCCCAGGAAAGCCCAGGTCTTGCAATAGAGCGGGTCCTGAGAACATGCGCCCCTCCTTGGGTCTGCAGGTCCTCCCCACCTGCCGTCCCCTGGCCACTGAACTGGGCACACTCCTCCTGGCATCAGGGTGGCGCAGACAGGAAGACACCCTTCCTTTCCATCACTGCCAGAACTTCTCCAGGTACCTTAGACCAGAGGCTGCGGGCGAAACCGGAACCTAGAACGCAAAGGTAGCTGCAGCCCCTCTGGCCACCTGCCTGAGAGGACCTCGGGGCGGAGGGGAGCCCGGACCCCCAGAGCTATGGGCAGGGGCCGGCTCTGCCTGGGGTCTCATGGGCGTCTATGATCCACTTGGCGAATCTCTGTTGAATAAATACATGGATGGGCAGGTGGACGGGATTCGAGAAAGAACAAATATCACCTGCGCATTTCCCGAATTCCAGCCTGGGCAGGAACCCAGCAAGAGCCAAGAGTCCTTTCAAGGTGGCTAGAAAAGCAGGTGTAGGTGACAGAGAGGGCAGTGTCTAGGGCCCTGGGGCAGGCAAAGGATAGGAGGGGCAAGAGTGGGGCTGGGGCATGTGGCAGTTTGTGTGTAAACAAGTGACATTTTCTTGGCACTCCGTCTTCGGCAGACAGCAGGGCCTTGGGAAAACATTTTTGTTGGATAGAGTCCCGTAGCAGTGGTGAGCTGGGGTAGGGAGGGCTATATTAAGTCTCAGGCAAGGAGACTCCTCCATGAGAAAGGAATGCTTTGGAGTCCTCAGGACACCGAGGCTCAGGGGGCTCAGAGACAGGCAGAGACCTCCCAAGGTTACACGGCGAGTCAGTGGGAAAGCTGGGAAGAGGACTCCAGTGTCCTGGCTCCCAGGTTAGTCCCTGGGTGGGGACATGCAGACGGTGGTGAGAACCGGGGGGCCAGGTGGGCGGACGGGCTTCAGATGGCCGTGAGGGAGGCGCTGCTGAGGAGGCACACAGAGATGGTGCCTGGCAGGTCGCTGGGCTGCCGGGTGTTTCGGTCTCGGAGGTGAAGGGTGTGCAGGGCCTGGAGGTCATCTGGGTCGGCCTTCAGTTGCACCTGGCCCAGGAACTCATCCCTCAGGACTCGGTGGTTCCAGATCTGGGAGGAGACAGGATCGTGGGGGGCCATCTTCAAGTACAGGTCTGTGGCGGGTGCTGGCAGCGGTGGGTGGCAGGGCCTTGAATCCCTTTCCTGCATTGTTTCTGTCTCACCATGACCCCTGGGCAAGGTCATGCCCCTTCCGGAGCCTCAGGCTTCCGCCGCCCGTCAAAGCTCCCTTCCTTGTATACAGGTAAGTCTATTACTATTAGCTCAGCTGTTGACCTTGGGTGACCTTGAGCGACCTTGAAAAGTGACACACACCCCTACCCCATTTTCTGTATCTTTAATATGAGGTATCAGCAACCCCTAAGGGTCCTCCTGGCCCCAACACCTATGGGTCTGTGATTGGATCCAGTGGGACCCAGTGTTAGGAAAACTTGGAAAACCTACTGGGCCTCCCTTGTTTATTCGCAGACGGTTCCTCACCCAGAGAGACGCCAGCCTGGGCCTGGGAGACAGGGGGTTTCCTGCTAATGAGCTCAGAATTGCCCACTGGCCCCCTCGGCCTGGGAAGGGAAGGCAGGCCGGGCACGGGCACCTGGCTTTCTGCCCCCTGCCCCCAGGAAGCAGCCACCCCACCACGTGCCTTCTTAGTGCAACGTTCCCAGATGAACCCACCTGCAGGGTAACTTAAGGAACAAAACCCAAGGCTTTGGGGCAGAGTCAGCAGAGAAGACCATTGCCCCTCACTAGAAGACCGACCCTGCTGGGTCTCAGATTCACACCAGCTAATCTAACGCACCCTCCCCACAGAGGGGACTCTGGGGCACCGGGAGGGGCAGGCGAGAGAATTCCCAAGGCTACACCTTGTCAGGGACAGAGCACCAAGCATTCCTGGGTCCCGACAAAGGCTCTGCCACCCTGGGACCAGCCCCCCTGAATGGGGAAGTGTCCGGCTAGGGGCATGAGTAGGCTCACCTGGACAGTGATGGGCTGGCCCGGCTTTTTGCGGTAGAAGATGCCTTTCACGTCATACTTGGGCGTCGAGGTACCCTTCTGGATGGCCGAGCGGACTTTTTCTCCCTCACACTTGATGATCACATAAGAGTTAGCCCCTAGAGAGATGGAGGGGTGATGGGGTGAGGGTGGTGGCTAGGGCAGGGCCTGGGTGGAACAGACATCTGGGAGGGGAGGTCCTCTCCCCAGAGTAGGAGCCCAGGCTCATGCCCTCAGAGACAGGAAGGGACACACTGGAATCTCTGGCCTCTAGGCCTTTACCCATGTTGTATCTCCTGTCTAATACCCTTCTGCCCTACTCCATTTCGCCGGGTTTCATACCTTAACGCCTCCTCAGCCCGGAGAAAGGCCACCCCCTTCAGGAAGCCCTCCCTGAGCTTCCTCTGCGGCTGCAGACACGCAGCCCCCAGAGCGCCCCCAGCTGCCTGTCCCTGTGCCTTACTGCCCCGCCTCACTAGAAGCCGCCCAAGAGCGGGGGGCAGGGCGTTCCTCTCTATGCACCCAGCGTGAGCCCCGGGCTGGGCCTGAGTGGGCGCCAGAAAAGGCTCGCTCATTCAGTGCTCAGGAGCGGGAGCGCTCCGGGGGCTGCGTGTCTGCAGCCGCAGAGGGGACGACGCATGGGGCGACCTCCCAGGGGAGGGAAGTAGGGGGCTTTCCCCAAGCGAGCGCACCTGTTGGGGAGTCCTTGAGACCAGCAGCCCTCTGGACATGCACCTGGGTCACCTGTTGGGGGTAGCCGCACAGGGAGCTCCAGCAAGAGCGGGGTGGTTCATCCAGGCACAGCTCCCTGATACAGGGCCGAGGAGAAAGGGGAGGGGGTCATGGAGGGGGGTCAGGAAGATGGAAGACGAGGGGTTCAAGCAGAGAGGAGGGGGAGAGGAACAGTATTTAGTCCACATGTTGCTCGTCCTGGGCAATGCCCCTGGGCTTCCTGCTGCTCTATCCCCATCCAAGGGTGCCCCATCCTTCCCCAGGGGAAAAGCAATTTAGTGAGCACCTACTACGGGCTAAGCCCTCTGCGGGGATGTTACAGGAATAATTTCTAACCCTCACAAAGCCCTGGAAGGTAGGTGACTATTGAGCCCATTTTACAGATTTGGAAGCATCAGGCTCAGCCGGCGGAAGGACTCGCCCACACAGCTGGTGAGACTAGGCCGGCAGGACTGAGGCCCACCGGTCCCAGCACACGAGCGGCCTCCCCGCTGGGGCATGTGGGCAGACAGCTCCGAATCTGGGCTGCCCACCCAGGCGGCAGGGCAGAGCAGGGCCCACAGGGTCTGCACCCCTACAGGCACGGGAGGGCTTTGGCAGTCTGCCTAGCCTGACTTTACCACTGGTTGCAAGATTTTGGAAAACGTCCCCAACCTCAATCCCCAATTCTAATCCATAAAGTGGAGGGGTCACGCCTCCCAGTCTGGGTTCAAGAAAAGCAAATAAGATGAGTGAAATCTTCTTTGTAAACTGTGAAGCACCATGCAGAGACTGGGACAAGGGAGAGGAAGGAGATAGGCACTAGGGATGCCTGCAGGCCGGGGCTCGGCGCCTGGGCAGACACTGAGCATCTCTGGGCCTCAGCTTCCGGGCCAGCCTGGCGTGGACCTCGGCCCCACCCACCCTGGCCCTGAGCCAGCCCTTGCGCACCGGCAGTTGGAGGGCACATCTGTGAAGACGCGCAGCAGGAACTCGCCAGTGTGACCGGGCTCGAAGGTGGTGGGGATGATGACGTAGCGCCCGGCGGGCTGGTCGGTGCGCAGGAAGACACTGCGCGAGTTGATGTAGATGGAGCTGGCGGCCCTGTGCTGCAGGCCATGCATGCGGTACTGGCGGTTCTCTTCCACCTGTGGGCAGGGCGGGGCTGGTCACAGAGCCCCAGCGCCACTCCTCCCACATCCCACACCTCTCCCTCACCACCGTGAAAGAAAGCGATAGAATCCACTCACATGGAATGCCCAGAGGAGGCAGATCTACAGAGACAGAAGTAGATGAGTGTTTGCCTAGGGCTGGGGAAGGTGGGGAGAGGGGTGCACAGGACTGGGTGATGATGGATAAAGGGTATGGGGTTCCTTTTTGGGGTGATGAAAATGTTCTAAAATTGATTACGGTGATGATTGGACAACTCTGAATACACTAAAAGTTACTGCACACTTCAAATGACTGAATCATATGGGATGTGAATTATATCTCAATTAAGCTCGTTAAAGCGGAGGAGGCAATAGCAATTCCCCTGATAACAATGTCTGTAGGGTTTCTGACTATCACAACAGGAGCAAGTACCACTCTCTGTCCAGGTCACAGCACGTGTCCATGAAATGACATCGCCAGCTCATGGGACATGCTAGACAACTGGTGGAACAAATGCCACAATAAGCTACAGTCACATCCGTGAAGGTCAGACACGTCATGTCAAAGTCACAACACAGCAACACACAACGAATGGACCAACGCAGTGATATGAACAAGCTCATGACACCGCCAAGCACATCAAATGCCAGGGACTCAACTCAGACCACGTGCCTCGAATATCCACGTGGTTTCATCAGGTTCTCGCTGCCTGGCACGCCGACCGCCTACAATGAGCGTCATCACTCACTGGGCGTTACGACGTGTGGAAGGTACTCGGGTACCAGGCCAGGAGGAGCAGCCACTGGTGAGCTCGCCTGCCTCTGCCCAGGGTGCCTCCTCCCTGTGCCCTGCACAGCCTCCAATTCGGGGGGCCCAGAGCCCTGAGGGAGGGGCTTCTAGAGCCAGGTGCCACCCACCAACAACCTTTCCCTTCCCCACCCACCAAAGAGTCCAGGCCCGTGGGTCTGGGGCAGGAAGGAATCAGGCTGAGTGCGACCATGGCAGCCAATCCCAGGCAGGTCGGGCCCTCTGTCGATACCGCCACGGCACGTTCATGGTGTCAGCCAACGTGGTCAGGGGACCAGGGATGGTGTCAGTGCTAAGGTGTTCTTCCCCAAACTCTGGCCCCCTCGCACCCCTCACCCAGAGCAGACCTCACCTTGTAGATATCGAAGCCAATGACCAGATTTTCGCCCTTGCCGTCCCGACGGGTGGACTGTTTGGGCCGCTGCTGGATGCAGATCAGTACTTCATCTTCTGGCTTCTTGACATCGAAGATATACTGCAGGAATGGCCAAGGAAGAGAGACACCACAGAGAGGCCATGCTCATGATGGGTTGCTGGCTCCTGGAAGCTCGGCCCAGAGCCAGGCCCCAGCTCAGCTGTGTGAGCTTGGGCAAGTCACATCCCCTCTCGGAGCCTCAGTCCCTTACCTGTAAGATGCGCCTAAACTAGCTACCTGCATGAGGGTGGGAGAACTGGATGAGATCATGTGTGCTCTAGTCAGGGTCCGCACGCAGTCGCCGCTCAGTAAAGGTACACCAAGCATGGGGACTGAGCAGGTGGCAGGGGCTGACCAGGGAGGCGGCAGGGGAGAGGTCCCTATGGAGGAGCCAGCCTGGCCAAGCTCCCCCAGAAGGAGCAGCGTTGTGCGTGTGTGTGGAAACAAGGGGTTTGAGCCCCCAGCTCAGCCTCTAAATACCCCTGTAGCTCTGGACAAGACACTCAACCTCTGGGCCTGTTTGCTCAGTTTTACCATCTATGGGTCAGGTTGTGACATTGGGGGCGACCACCCAGACATGCCATCCAATCCTCCCTGCAGGGACGGGTGCCCTGAGGCCCAGAGAGGGACAGGAGTGCACCCGAGCTGATGCAGGAGTCCGTGGCAGGACAGCGGCGAGGGCCCCCACAGCCGCTCGAGGGGCAGGGCGGGGGTCCCCGAGAATGCCCACCTGCGGGTTCTGGAAGAAGGTGTCCTTGTGGTTGATGCAGCCCCCGCTGCGGTTCTGCCACGGGTCCTCATGTCGTGTCCAGGCCCCACGTAGCCGGGCCTCCTCCCACGTCTTGTGGATGCTCAGGTAGGATGTGTTGATCAGGCGGCACTTGATGATGTCGGTGAAGTACCGGCACACATCCTCAAAGGTCATCCTGGGTGTGACAAGGGGCTGAGCTGGGCAGGGCCGCCGAGCCGGCCCACCGTCCACTCGCCCTGCCTGCTCTGAACCATGACTCACACAAGAGTGAGCATGGACACGGCGTCACATGGGCCCTTCACGTCTCTTTCGGCCTCAGTTTCCCGATTTGTAAGTTGGAAATGGATCTAACCACAGCCGCCCTTCTCACTGAGCTAGTGTAGGGATTAACTAATGCAATAAAAGCATGTTGTACAACTCCTGGCAGACAGGAGTAATCGCAAAGGCTGGTTGTTACAAATATTAATAGCATGAAGAACTAATGCGTATAACCCTCTACAGTTTATAAAGCATGTTTCCACCCATTATCTTCTGGGCCCAAATAAACGGGTGGTAGGAACCCCTTGGTAAGCATGCTGTGGTGGCCAGGATGTTGCCATGGTCACTGCATGCTACACACATTTCCAGGAGGTGGGTGGGGAGGGGGGAGTGCTCATCCCCCTTCAAGTATGCATAAATGAGAATATGCACATATATGTACCATAGGCGAACATATATGAGAATGGCCTTAGGAAGAAGTCTCTTACGCTGATGAGGGGTTTCCATTAGTATGTTTTCATTAAACTGAATCCTGAGACAGCCTCGGCCCTGTGGATCTCACCCACAGAAGCCCAGACCCAGGGAACCTGGGGGCTCCCCTGACACCCGCAGAAGGAGTCCTCACTAGGGTACCAAGGTCACTGCCATCTGCCTCTGGGCCTGCTGGCGGCCCTCACAGCACCCACCACACACAGGGTCCCCAGTACCCCTCCTGGAAGTGGCTGAGTCTCTGAAGCAAGTGTCCTGCTGAAGAATGACACTAAGCCTTGCATACAGTCAGGACTAAATGTAGACTGAATGAATGAATGTAGCAATGAGTGAATGCAGGATGAATGACTGCAGGGTGAGTGAATATAGGAATGAATGAATGCAAGGTGAATAAATGCAAGATGAATGAATGCAGGATAAATCAACACAGGAATCCGTGGGCCCTTTAAGTGAGGCTGTGGCCATCTTCTCAGCCCACCGCCACCCCTGTGTCTCCCCAAAGTCACTCTTCCAAAACCTGCGTGTGTATTCTTGCCTCGGCTGGGTCTCTGTCCCTGACCACCAACAGATCCTCTGCACCCTGAGTCTCAGCTTAGGAGGCAGCCCCCACCGCCACTCCCCTGAGGCCTCTCCTCTTTTCTATCTGCTTTGTGCAATCAGGCTGCCAGCATGCCCCCCCCGCCGGCGGGCATCCTGGCCGAGTTGCCACAGGGCTCAGCCTGGGTGCCCCAATGGCCTAGGGTATCCTGGGTGGGCAGAGGGGACTGTGGAGATCAAAGGGCTGCCCCACTCATCTTACAGAGCAGGAAACATGCTCAGAGAAATGGCATGACTTGTCCAAGGCCACGCAGCAAATCGATGGTGTGGCATTTGCTGGGGCCCTGGCTCCGATCTGCCCATCAGACCTCCCTGCTCGGCACACAGGAGGTCCTCCCTCAGCCTGAGACGTCCCCCTGGGGGCAAGAGCACACTCACCAGAACTCGCCGTCATCCTGCACAGTCACGCCCATCTTCTCCCGCTCACTCTTGCTCACCTTCTGCCACTCCTCGGAGCTGGGATGTGAGCACGGGGAAAGGGAAAAAAGAGAGTAAGTGGAGGGTCCCCACCAGGGCCACGAGGATGAGGGATGTGCAGCAGCGGGCCTCCGTCAGTGTGGGTGTGGTTGGGGCCACCCGGGGCCATGCCCAGCCCCTAAGAAGCCTTGACTCCCACAGGTCACTGTGGGTTGTCATCATGCCAGGGCCCGGAGGTCTGGGAGCAAAGCTGCAGGCTGGGGAGCAAGAGCGACACGACCCTAAGTGGAGGGGCTCCTTTCCCGGGGCCCTGATCTCCTGTCACCAGGCAGAGCATCATCCCCATTCCGACCCCTGGTGGCCTCCCTCCCTGCTTCCCCCCGACCCCGCCCCCATCACTGGCCAGACTGGTCCCTGTGTCCCCTACAGGAATTAGCTCACCCGCCTCCAGGCCTTGCCCAGGCTGATCCACTCCCGCGCGCCCACTCCAGTCAGCCTCCTCCTGTCATCTAACCCCAACCTCCTCCAGGGGGCCTGCCCGCATCCTTGCCCAGGACTTCCCACGAAGCTACCTCCGCCCATTGCCTGAGGTCACGCTGTGCCCACCCCCCATCCCAGGCCTCACGTGTCGCTCCAGGGCCCGGTCCACTCTCGCTCGCCCCAGGGGTTGCGCAGGCGGATCATGTCCAGCTTCTCGGACTTGAAAAAGGCCAGCAGGCCGTGGCCCAGGCGCACCTTGCGCACGTCGGTGACAGCATACGCGTGGCCTTTCACCAGGCCGCATGCCAGGCGGGCCTCCATGTCGGCAGCTGTTAAGGCCTGCGGAGGATGTGGTGGCTCAGAGAGGCAGGGCCAGGGTAGGCTCGAGCTGAGCCAGAGGCCATAGCGCCCCCTACAGAGCGAGGAGAGAATGGCAGCCCCACACAATTTGAGAGCTGGGTATTACAATGCTAGCTTGAAATCAACTGCGGTAAGAGCATTTACACCACGGAAATCAGCAAATGCTACAAATCAGGGCTTTTTATTTCTCCAGAGAACCAGTTTATCAACACACCACTGGATCACCCAATCCTGGGTTCCAATTCTGCCTTCACTGAGCCCAGCTTTCCCAACTGAAACACGAGTAGTTAATGAAATAAGACTCTTGAAGCACCCAGGCCCGTGCCAGCAGGCAGTGGGGACTCCCTCCCCTCCACAGCTTGCGATGCCTCAGACTCTGACTGAGGGACTCTTAGATGCATAGACACCCATCACCCCAATATGAGAAGGCCGTAAAAGGAGGATGCTGGTCAAACAGTGTGGGCAAGGCATTTCGTAGTGTAGGGGGCTAGGGCGGGGGGCTTGTTGGCTTGTGCTGCCCAGCACTGAGGAGGAACTTGCACCCTCCGACTGCTCCCTTCCCCCATGAGGCTGAGGGTCTGGATTTAAGAGCCAACCTGGGCAGGGGCTCTGCCTGGGACACCAAAGCCACCTCCCACCCCTGTTAGGGCTGATAAAGGGGAGGGGCCACCACTGAGGTCTGGCCCTGTGTTCTAACCTTGATGGAGGCACTGATGAGGCCTCCCCGGCTGTGCACCTTCAACACGCGCTCAAAGAGCGCGTTCCTTTTGGCCTCGTCATTGGCGAAGTCACCCTCGGTCAGGTCGATGGGCTCGGAAACGCCACCTGTGAAGTCCACCAGCGCATCTGCTGTGTTGCCTCCATCCAGGGCCTGGTAACAGCCTGCCAGCCTACGGGGCAACGTGGAAAGAATTCCCAGCTCATGCTCCCCAGCTGGTCTAAATCCTTTACATTATAGGGGCTATTTGTGAGACTCAGAGAGGTCAAGCAAACTGTTATGGTCACACAGCAGAGTTAACATTTGTCCCCCGAGCCAACCAATTTATCACTCAAAGTTCCCTTAGCCTTAGCAGCCCCCTCTTCAAAAAGTAGCTGTCCACAAATCTATCAATTCTTTTCAAAAGTGTTAAAACCCCATATATCTTTTGACACATCAATTCTGGATGAGTGACATTATTTGTAATAATGTCAAATGAGAAATCACCTAAATGTCTAACGACAGGGTATTGTTTTAAAAACCAACACTGCGCCTCACTAACTCAGCAGCTAGCAAACGTGCCCCTGGGGCTGCGAAACTTGAGTGCTTGCTCATTAAGCTTGGAAAAGAACACAGCTGGGTTCCAATTATGCTTAAAAGCACTCATTTAAAAAATATTAAGCATCTACTACATGCAATACACGAGGTTCTGGGGACATAGCTGTGGCTCCTTATTAAATGTTAGGAAAAGGGTTGAGGTCTTAAAGGCAAAACACTGAAGTGACTGTGAGACGTGGAATGGGATACGTAACAAAATACTATTTATGTAAATTGAAAACAGCTACACGGGTTTTATAAAGTAATCTATACAACAAACAAACAAACAAACACCCATGCAGCGAATATGTTAAAAGAGTTGCCGCTGGTGGGGGAGGATGTGGGAGAACAAGATAGGAAATGGAGACACAGAGTAGGCAGAGGAGGGCCCTTGTGGGGACAATGGCCGTGGATAGTGTTCCTGAACAGAGGAGGAGCCGGATGACCTCAGATGACTCAAAACAGGGAAGGGGAGTGGAGGGGCTGGAAGAATACCTAGGACTACAGGACACTTTTGTTATCTTCTGCACGATTTTCTTATATTGTCTAGATTTGCTATAACAGACATGCAGGAGTTTTATAATTTAAAAAGTAAATCAGTGAAAAAACAAGGGAACATAAGTGGTGCAGCCACTGAAAAAGTTTGATGGTTGCTCGAAAATGTAAACATAGACCCACATGGCCAGTGCGGCTGAATAGGGTTCCACAGCGTGAATGTGCCACATTTGCTTATTCATTCCTCCGTCGATGGACACTTGGGTGGTTCCCACCTGTCGGCTGTTGGGAATAATGCCACTGTGAACACCGGTGAACACTGCTTGAGTCTCTGCTTTCTGTTCTTTGCAGTATACACCTAGCAGTGAATTGCTCCAACATGGCTGGACCTTGAAAACATTATGCTAAGTGACATAAGCCAGACGCAGAAGGACAAATATTGTAGGATTCTACTTCCATGAGCTACCTGGCATAGGCAATTCAGAGACAGAAAGCAGAATAGAGGTTCCAAGGGTCTGGGGGAGGAGCAAAAGGGGGAGGTACTGTTTAGTGGGCAAAGAATTTCAGTTAAGGTTGATGAAAAGATTGGGTATAGACAGTGGTGACTGCTACAGAGCATCGCGAATGTAACTGATGCCACTGAATTCTACACTTAAAGACAGTTAAAATGATAAATATTAAAACTGTTATTTAAAAACAAACAAATATGAGAATCCCGTTGATGGAGCAGCTCTCCCAGGCAAGAGGAGAGGGGCCTACACCAAGGACCATGGAGAATTAGTGACCACTAGGGGGCGGGCTTTGCCCTCTTAGAATTAAAAATGGAATGGGCTATAGCCATATGAAAGGATGCTCAACATCACTAGCCATCAGAGAGATGCCAATTAAAATCGCAATGAGATACCACTTCACACCGGTCAGAATGGCCATAATTAACAAAAGTCAACAAACAACAAGTGCTGGCGAGGTTGTGGAGGAAAGGGAACCCTAGTGCACAGTGGGTGGGAATGCAGACTGGTGCAGTCGCTGTGGAAAACAGTATGGGATTTCCCCTCCAAAACTAAAAATGGCCCTGGCTGATGTGGCTCAGTGGATTGAGTGCTGGCCTGTGAATCAAAGGGTCTCAGATTCAATTCTCAGTCTAGGGCACATGCCTGGGTTGCGGGCCTGGTCCCTGGGGCGGGGGGGAGGGTGTGCGGGGGACATGTGAGAGGCGACCACACACTGATGTTTCTCGCTTTCTACCTCCCTCCTCCTCTCTAAAAATAAATATATAAAATCTTTTTAAAAAATTAAAAATGGAACTGCCTTATGACCCAGCAATTCCACTGCCGGGATTGTACCCTAAGAATCATGAAACGCCAATTCAAGAGAACCTATGCACCCTTATGTTCATAGCAGCTTTATTTACAATAGCCGAGTGCTGGAAACAGACTAAGTGCCCAGCAGTAAATGAGTGGATCAAAAACTGTGGTACATTCACACAATGGAATACTATGCAGCAGAAAGAAAGAAGGAGCTACTACCCTTAACAACAGCATGGATGGAGCTGGAGAGTATTACGCTGAGTGAAATAAGCCAGGCAGCGAAAGACAGATACCACATGATCTCACCTATAAGTGGGACCTAATCAACAAAACAAATGAGCAAAAAAAGAACCAGCGACATGGAAATAAAGAACAAACCAACAGTGACCAGAGGGGTGGGGGCGGGGGTAATGGGGAAAAGAAGGGGGAGGGTCAAGTCAAGGAACATGTACAAAGGGCCCATGGTCAAGGACAACGAGATGGGGATTGCCTTTGGGAGTGGGGGTTGGGTGGGGCAGGGGAGAGCAACGGGGGTGGGGGGGAGACAACTATGACTAAAAAACAATTTTTAAAAAGTGCAGATTGTAATAGAAAAGTTCAGTAAAATCATGTTCATAGAAGGAAAAAATATATAAAATAAAAGTTAAATGGAATGGGATAAAGGCTGTGTTTTCTAGGGATTGTTGTTAATGTTGGGAGCTTCTCGCCCACGCACAGCCTGTCCCAGGAGACTGGCAAGTGGACCTGGGCGGAGGAACCAGTCTCCCGCAGAGCTGGTGCCTGGCCTCTGACCCTCCGGCCCTCCTGCCCAGGCCTGCCCCTGTCATGCAGCGGCCTGGACAGGTCACTCTGCCCCAACAGCTTAGCAAACCCTTGCTTGTGCTTGTGCTGGGGACCCAGGGCCCGGCACAGAGCAGGAGGAGGTGGTCAGCAAAGATAGAATGGATGGACAGTCAGGCACGTAGGTGGACAGATGGACAAGGGGGAGGCCAGAGAGCAGGGAAGGCCCCACAGCAGCCCAGACTCAGCGACACCACATCCCTAACAAGGTCTCGGGGTGCTCGGCAGCTGGATCTTTGGGAAGGAACCACGGACCTGAATGGGAGCGGCAGCTCAACCTACGACTACCTGCGGAACCCTTCCTGGGCCTCAGTCTTCTCAGGTATAAGTGGGCGTAGCCATTCCCCGCCATGTGGGCTGGTTGTAGGAACCTGGCAGCCAGGTAGCCAGGGGACCAGCAGTCCAGGCCCCCACCCTACCCAGCGTGGGTTCAGCGGCCGTGCCCTGGGTGCCTGGGCTCCGAGCACACCATGTGACTTTGCCCCCACCCCCGACCTCTCTGTGCTGGGAGCCCTCGCAAGAGGACCCCCCCATGCGGGGCCCATCTGTAGTGCCACCCCAGCCTGGCCACTGGCCCGGCTGCCCACTGCGGCACCTACTTGGCATAGGCCTTCTCCACCAGGGCACACCAGAACTCGTTGCGGGAGTTGGAGTGGCAGTAGATGAGCTGGTTGTTGACCGTGGGCAGCCGGTCATCGATGACCACGTCCACCCACTCCCCAAAGCGCCAGAAGTGGAAGTGGAAGATGCCTGCATAGGCATCGGGCTTCTCGGGGTCCCACTCCTGTTCCTTCCAGTCTGGGATGACCTGGATGTGGGGGAGAGGATACGGACATGCTGAGGTCACATTTGGCTTCCCTAGGAAATAGAGGGACATATTTCCAGGAAACCAAAATGGACAGGAATACTGGGTTTGTTTGCTATCTCTGCCATGAACGATGCGGGACTTAACTTCCCATCTCTGTAGTGGCTGGAGGCTCCCTTAATCTCCTTCCAGCTCTGTCATTCTGAGATTGTATGAGCCTCCCCCTCCCTTCCTCGTGCCTCTATCTGCTTCCTACCCCCTCGGAAACATATACTCAACCCGGCTCCTGCCCCAGTGCCACAGTCTCCCCACCCTTGCCCTCCGCCCCTCAGCCTGAGACAGAA
>PVJD01009764.1:0-59574 GCA_004026545.1 Mormoops blainvillei
GGCTCCTGTTTAACTTATAGTTACGATGTTTTAAAGTCAAAATAGCTTTTCTGAAATCCCCAGTCTTGAAATTTAACACTACTAAATTATACACTTAAAAATGGTTAGGATGATAAATTTTGTTTTTTTACCACAATTAGGAAAAAAGGAAGGACCTTGAACTGTTAGAATGGAAATTAAATAACTTGGCATTTAGTACCTAAGTTCATTTCCAGTTTTGACTTATTTGTGCCCTTGAGCAAAGTCCTTCATCTGGAGGGGGGGGGCGGTCCTCAACGTCATCTATGAAGGAAGATGGTACTTTACACATGCAGTAAAGAGCTAGAGGATACACGGAGAGGAAAGTGAAGTAACACTTTTCAAAGTCATTTGAGTGTCCGTGTTCCTGTGTTCGTTGTCAAACAGAGAGGCCTGCCTGTGAAACTGCCATGGAGGAACATGACATTTTTGAGTCCACAGTTTAGTGTTGATGAATGAGATTGAACTTGTAATTCACATGCAAATTTTAATTTCTTTTGAAAGAAGAAAGCGAGCCAATTTTGACATTGTAAAAGATTTATTGCATGAAGTGATTCCATAAAATTATGCCGACTGCCAGTGTGTCTACTAAGGGTCCTGTTTTTTTTAAATTGAAGTAAATTGACTGTTTTTAATATTATGTTCAATGTCGTTGTCGTTTCTACTCATGATTAAAAGTTAATATATTTTATCACTAAAGAGGTTAAAGTAAGTTATTTAAGTACAGAAATGTGATATACATTTCACTACAAAATGTATGTTAAAATAGGGCTCGGTGACTTTAATGGTATGTTCATCTTTTTCGGTAGAACTTGAAGATATTTTATAGGTTATTACCGCTCTTAAATTTTTGAGTGAAGAAGCAAAAAGACCCTCACACCCATCCCCTTCTTACCCTTACTCCGCTTCGTTTTTAAAGGTGGTAGGAGATGTGGGTAAAGTGGGGCGTTAGAGTCTAGCGCCTTTTTTTTGTTGTTGTTGTTGTTTTTGGTCGTCTAATACCAGTGGTGGTTTACTACGTACAGTTAAAACCTCAGCAGGAACTCCTGAGCAGTAAATCTTCCTGGTTGCTTCTAAAGGAATGAAAAGCTAAAGCAGTGTCAAACTATTATGGTTGATAAGAGAAGGACCAAAATGTGTTCACTGGACTTAGCTCAAACATGGGTTGTTGGTGACTTTGAAGAGGTTGGGTTCAGTTTTGTAGTGGAAGTGAAAATCAGCTCACTGTGAGTAAAGGAGAAAAAGAGGTGAAACAGTAGAGTTGGTGCATGTGGACATTACTTTCAAGAAGTTTGGCTCTGAAAGAGTGGAGAGAGGACAACGCCTTGAAACCCAGCCCTCAAGAAGTGTGCCACAGGCAGACCTCCGAGACATCGCCAGTTCCGTTCCGGCGATCTGCGGTGAAGCCAGTTGCTGGTGCAGGGTCTTGCCTTCCATTCGTAAGAATATACGCTATCTGCGATGGGCGGTTAACCAAGGTGTGTCTGCAGCTCCTAAAGACCAGTCACCTTAAATAAGGGTATGTGGCTGGTGTGCGTTTTACTTTTTGGAACTCAGTCTAGTCAGTAGTCTGGATAAGTTCTCTCAGAGCGTGACGGGATAGGCGTTTTAGTGCTTTGACAAGTCTGCACTGTCCTTGCTCGGGATACAGAAGTGCTTAGAAAGCTTGCATTGTGATAGGGCAGGAATTTTGGATATCAGGAGGGGGAAGCAGGTCCTTTCCGACGGCTTCAGCTTTCATTGTGAAGCAGGCCTCGGGGCTGTCTTCTGAGAGTGGGCAACAGCCCGTTTTGGCAGTTTGAGAAACATTAGAAGAGGGTATTAGAAATAGTGGCTATGGAGAGTGAGAGTGCCAGCAAGCCTGTCATGGTAACATTGCCAGGTGGTTTGGAGGGCCCGGACAAGGCCGAGGACCAAGAATTCATAGCAACACAGTCGTCGTGAATTAATTTTAATTTAAGTAGCGTTTTAAAGACAGTGGGATTCCTTTCTGGGGAGTTACCTTATTAAGCGTTTCAAGAGTTAACTTTATATATTTAAGATTTTGATTCCTTTTCTCCAATAAAAAGAGGAGCTCAGTAGTATATAAGATAAAATAACAAAATGACTTTTGTTTAAAACATTTTCAGTAATGGACCTGTACTTTTTGAATCTTTAGTGGTATTGTGTATCACTCTTCTACTTAAAGTAGGATTTTAGGGTTTTTGAACTTTTTTGAGCTGGAAAAGAGGCCCTTTGATGTCTTTGTTTCTTTTTGACCTGTTTTTTTAAAAGCAGGAGAATATTTGCTAAGAGTAATCTTATAGGAATGACCCATATATAGAACTGCTAAAAATGATGGTACTTTGATATGAGTGGTAATTAAAAACCCAAATTCTGCGATCCAACAACCTGGACTTTTAACCTGGCTCTGCTTCCTAGCTATGTAACCACTAAACCTCAATTTCCACCTTGTAAAGTCAGGATAATAATAATACCTACATCATAGAGTTTTTATAAGTTTTAAATAAGATTTTTTACACACACACACTCTCACAAATGCACATGTATACATGCATACATACATTTCCCCCTGGAAGTTCTATTGGATTGTCCAAAAAGTCCGTGTGGTTTTTTTCTGTAAAGTAAAAGACACATTTTTCATTTTCACCAATAACTTTATTGATTTGGACATTTCGAGCATGTCGGCTATCTCCCGCTATTGGCTTCTAGTGGGTAGAGGCCAGGGGTGTCGCTAAACATCTTCCAATGTGTAATACAGCCCCCCAGCAAAGAATTACTTGGCCACAATATCAATAGTGCCAAGAAACTTCGCAAACCACTTTTGATATGTTCGATCAATCACAGCACCTTCTCCATACACTGCACAAATCTCTCTCTTTTTTTTGCATTTCAGTTGCATTTTTACCTTTCTTGAAATAAAACATAATATGCTGAAAACGTGTATCTTCTTCTATCTTCAGTATTAAAATGATTGCCCCAAAATTCACCAATTTTGATGTCTTTTTTAAATGCATACTGATATGATAGCTGTTACAGTACAGTGTAACAAAATTTTTTTGAATGAAGTTAAAGACAACTAAGCACTACTAGAGATGTATGGAAAAAACGAAACAAACTTTTTGGCCAACCCAGTAAAAAGCTTGAGGATTCCTTAGGAGAACTACCTAAATAATCTGTTGATAGAACTCTAATCTGTTGAATTTACAGGAAATATGGGCCTTATGCCACGAGATCATGGATTTATTCACCAAATGTTGATGGTAATCTCTTAATTTTCATAGTAAATGATGTGTGAAACAAATTTGGTGCCTGATGTATATTGGTAATAAATAGTTTGTTACCGGCAATTCTTGTGAAATGTGATTTAAATAATAAATCATGCCATTTGGGTCCTAATTACAAATTTCTTTACAAGATATTGTGCTCTTCTGATTAAAAAAAGAAAAGTACTGTATAATTATGCAGATATTTATTAGGGGGAAAAAAAACATTGTACTAGCATCTGGGGATAAAAAAATGAACAGGCGTGGTATTTGCTTTCTGTAAGGACTTTCATTCTATCCCAGAATTGTGAGTTCTTGTGATTTACTATAACTTCTCTGGGGAACAGGATTGTCAGCGTTAAAAGCATGCCTGCCTCTTGATCTGTAACTTCTACTTCTAGGAATTTGTTAAAAGCAAAGAATCTTAATGTGTATAAAGATCTCTAACCCTAACCCTAACCACCTCTTGTAAGAAAGCAAATTTTATTGTAGAAAAGAAAAAGTCTTGATTTGGCAACAACAAAAATCTCATTTCCCTCCCCTTCCTTGAACCCTTTGAATAAACAAAAAGGGAGGAAAAACATATGACATGCCATCCACTGATACCCAGTACAGTGGTTCCTTCCTCTGGCATATCCTCCTATGCTGTCCGCTTCCCCTTCCCACGCTCAGGTTGGTATGGCTCTGCCTCAAGCATGTCGACCTGCGGAGGCTTACCGTGGAGCCTGACCCCTAGCTCTGGGATTGCGTTCGTTAAGGAAGGAGGTTGGGGGTGTTAAGAGGGCTGAGGAGAAGGCTGGGGGAGGATCTACGCGGGGCAAGCTAGAGTAGGGAGCTAGTGGACCAGCTAGAATGGGGGGAAAGGGGGGCCTGGTAGCGGGGCAAGGTAGAGGGGTGAGTAGTAGAGGTAGGAACTTTGGGGGAAGAGGAACCCCCTGACTCGTTGAAGGCTGAGCAGAATCTGGCCTAGTCTTCTGTGGAAGCAGAACGACCAGTCTGGCCAAGCTCCAATCAGAAAGGTCTTTCTAGACTAAAAGAAGCTCCCATTTATTGAGGATGAATGCAGAGATTTAGCGATAAGGATGGTCTTTGCGTTGTTTATAATAATAAATTATTAATAACCCAAGTGCTACAGAGACTGGTTAAATTGTTAGGCGCATATGCTATGCTTATAAAAGGTGAAGAATATTCAAATATAGCAATTGATACTTACAGTATAAGAAATGAAAAAAATGTGTTTTGTAAATAGTTGTGTTAACCACCACTACAGACCCGTGCCTGCCTTCTCTTTATCCATACCTTCCTTGTAAATTTCCAGGTCTGGATAAATTTTTAATTATGCTTTTCACTCCAGCTCCAGATACGGAGATTATCGCTGAACGAAGCCACACTACTGTGCCATTCGACCATCAGCGTCTCTTTTTCTCATTGCCATATCCCCCAGGGATAGAGCCAACATTTGCTTCTTTCCTGATGCCTGTGGTGCCCTTCTGTATTTTTTTCACATGACAGGAACATTTAAACTTACTTTCTCTTCATTCTCTACTTCATAAGCTGTATCCCCTTAACATTTTAGATATCTTTGTTAATTGAAAAACTAGTCTATCTTATAATTGTATGTTAACAAGTCTTATTTCCCTTGAAATTTTTGCGTGCAGGGACCATTCTTGTTCATCTTTGTGTCTTGATGTTTGAAGTCATTCTAGATGACCACAAATTATTGGAGGCCTCTTGCCAGTCTACAGCAGATATGGCTAGATATTGGTTGGTTCTGAGAACCTTGTCTACAAACTTCTTTTTTCAGTTCGGAAGCATATTTGAACAGTTTAAACCCCAGCAAAATTGCAGTGTGTTTCAAAGACAGATTTACATTATTAGTTACTTTGATACTGAACGTATTTTTGCCTGAAGCAGTAGAAATCAGTGTGAGTAATAGATTTCAGAACCACTATTTCTGGACATACTGTGTTCTTTAGCAGCATTGCTGCAGATGAATGTGATTGGTAGTAGCTTAATTTCTAATTTGATAGTAATATGTTCTGCTTAAGAATTTTAAATTTATGTATATTGAGTTTCTCATTGACTATAGATTAGTGAGAAAATTATTTTGAACTAATTTTAAAAATTTTCTAACAGTAGAACACTAATTTGCATTTTTGTTCTTACTAGGTATGAATGTTGGCAGTAGAGTGATAGACATAATAGCCCAATTTTTGCTATTGATCAAGTGTTTTATAAATATGTTTATAGAACTGCATGTTGTGTACAGTTTTCTTTAAAGCACACATGCTTAACAATCAATAAAAAAAAGTATTTGTATTATAACATCCTTTTCTATTTTCTCCCTCTTTTTAGACCTTACTGCTGCGATTTCAGAGTACCCTGGTAATAGCCGAGCATGCAAATGATGCCCTAGCACCCATTACATTAAATACCATCACTGCAGCCAAACGTCTTGGAGGTGAAGTGTCCTGCTTAATAGCTGGAACCAAATGTGACAAGGTGAGAAATTTTTAAGGTCAATCATAGCAAATATAATCTCCATCAAGAGACAGGGAAAGATGGCAACAGAGAATTATGGCGAGGACAGTAACCCAAACTGGGCTGTAATCCTCATTAAATGGCCAGTGTCACAACCATTACTATGTGTGAAAAAAAACTAAGTTTGCTCACTAAGCATTTTATCTTTTGAAATGAGGTAGAATACTTGATTTAGTTCCACTGGCACCATCATGTGCCATCAGGTACCAAGTAGAATGATAATATTTGAGTCCCCTTAAAGGTTAATAGCCGATTCCTTTTTTGTATTGATGAATATACTTACTAATTGCTTTTAATTCCTGAAAGTGGTAAATCTGGACAAAGTATCATGGGCGTTACTTTTTAATTGGTGTAAGGAGGCAACTGGCAAGTAGTACGACGCATTCCAAGTGATGATCGGTGTGGAAAGCTCTTCGTTTTTGTTGTTGGAATGAGACAGTGACAGCTTTGTAAACTAACCCCCTGGTTTGCAGGGTCTGTACCACTGGGCTGCGGTGCGGTGGAAATCACGCGTCAGTTCACCTTATGCAGCCTGAGCCTCCAGTTCCCACCCACACCACGCAGGAGGTGCTGGCTGTGTGGCTGGGGGCTTGGACCACAAAGGCAAAACTCCAAAGACATCATTCTTGTTTTTCGTTTTAGACAAATTTACTTTTTATTAAATGGCATTGATGCAGACCATGTGACATAATGAGATTCAGAATGCCCGTGTCACATCTAATTCCTCACGTGAAATTGATATCTTAAACGAATATATTCTAGCAGGTTTGGGGCTCAGTGACGTGGATTTCTTTTCCTAAAGACTGCCAACAACTGCTAAATCTTACGTCATTGATACTAACCACAGTGCGTGATGATAGGGCTATGGTATCTTTTTTGGTATCTGGCTTTCAGATATGCAAGTTCAGGGTTTGATTGTTTATTTGCTGTGATTTTAATTATTCTAACATTACTTTAAAAATATTTGAAATGCTATTTTATTTACCCTATTTTGAGAAAAATCAGAGCAGAAATCACCTTCTCTTGAGTTACAATTTTATTATCATGTCATGTTCTATTCTTAAAGAAAAACAATCAATACCTGTGCAGGGAGACTGTTAATACCTCAGGCAGATGGCAGTTCTGTGCTGTTTTATGTCGCTGCTTATCATAAGCAGCAGGTGATGTTTCTGTGTAGTGCCAGAAGCTTTTGCTGATAGTAAAAAGATGATTTGGCTAGAACAAAGCAGGCTGCCGGTGAATACTTGGTTCAGCAGAGGTACTTGTGCACTGCCTCCGTTCCTCAGTGAATATTGTTGCAACCTCATCGTCCTCTGAGGCAGGGAGGCACAGCCTTTACTGCCAGCTCATCAGCGAATCTGCATGGAGGTTAGAAGACAGAAGACTGTGTAATAGGATTGTTGTGTTTCTGCTAAAGGCTGTAATAAAGAGGCTGGAAGAGGAATTCCGATTGCCTCTGTATGCAGGTAGTCTCAGGTGGTCAACAGGCTTTCCCAGAACCCCAGGGGAAACAAGGAACTAAAATCTGTAATTCATTATAGATAAATATATAGAGATGGGCAGGAACTCAGTGGCTGACAATGAATGGACTAATATAAAATTTCGGTCTTGCCCAGATTCACTAATTTTAGATTTTATTTATTTTTATTTTTAGAGAGAGGGGAAAGCAGGCAGAAAGAGGGAGAGAAACATCCATATGTGAGAGAAACATTGATTGCCCCTTGCACACTCCTCCAACTAGAGGACTGGGCCCACAACCCAGGCATGTTCCCTGACCGGGAGTCGAACCGGCAACCTTTTGCTTTACTGGCCAACACCCAACCAACTGAGCCACACCAGTCATGGCCAGATTTGCTCATTTTAATATCAGCAGAAATTATTATTGCCAAATAAAGTGCCATTGCCTGCACACCAGTGTGGCTGGGTCCTCCCGTTCCTTACCCCTGAGAAACCGTAAGTCTGAAATGTAATGGCTATGTCGTTCTTGTGAGAGACGAAGGGAACCTAACCATTGCCTCATTTTCTGCATTTCTAAAATGGACTTGCACTTGCATTGAGTGAAAGTTAAAGAGCACAGGTGACAACTAAATTTGAATAGAGAGCTTTGTTGATTTTGGTTTATCAGTTAGTACATTTTTGTTGGTTAAGGTCAATTGGTAGTAAGATCAATTGACATAAGATTTCCTTTGTTAAAGTTTTTTTTTTTTATTCCTAAGCAGCCCTTTTCTGATGAGAACAATTTTTACAGTTGACCATTAGGGTTTTATGCTCTGTTGATATTTGTAGTGGTGGCTCTGTTTGTGTCTTTCTGTTAGATGGATAATTAAAAACTTTTTAAATCATAGGTGGCACAGGATCTCTGCAAAGTAGCCGGTGTAGCAAAAGTTCTGGTGGCTGAGCATGATGCATACAAGGGCCTTCTTCCAGGTAAGGTTTTTCCAGTGGAAAAAATGTAATGTCTGAATGATTTCTTGAATATATGAATATGAAGATAGTATGAAATGTATTTATCAGATGTGTTTGATTCTCAGAGGAACTGACACCATTGATTTTGGCAACTCAGAAGCAGTTCAATTACACACACATCTGTGCGGGAGCATCTGCCTTTGGAAAGGTGAGAAGAATGAGGGTGTGGGCTCTGATGTCACTACTCAAGGCTTAGATCTCATTGTGCCAAAAGGTACAACAGACTTTGTTTAGATAGCTAATCCTGCCTGTCTGAATTAATGTGGTAGTTTTGCTAAAATTCATTTCAAGATAATTTCTGTTAAAACATGATCTCCAGGTTTTCAAATTTTGTCAGAGACAACTCTGTTCTTTAAGATTTTGTCATCACTTATTAGAATGCCACTTCTAGGTTTTAAAATTTTGCCACGGAGCCTGCTGTAAACAATTATTTTCTTTTACCAACATGTTGAACTATCTCTGTGTCTTTGAATGTCATTTGTGTTAGTGACCCATCTTAAGAGATGGTTTATTTAGGTGGCTGATGGATATTTAGAAAGGCCAAATTCTGTCAGTATTTACTTAGAGAATTTGGGAAGGGCTTCGTGGTGGTCAAAGACATTCTTAGGGTAAAAAAAAAAAGCTGTAATATGATTATGTGTTTTCTGATAGGTCTGAGAAAGAACGATCTGCATGAAGTTTTTCTTTGAAAAAAAGGGCAGGGTAGGGGGAGCCCAAGAAAAGGACTGTGGTCAGTGGATACTTCTACCTGGGGCCCTGGGTGTTATCCTCACTTCCTTTTCTTTTATCCCCTTATTAACCAGCTGCAGTTTTTAGTTTTTACTTTTCAAGATTATAAATTAAGTTGTGAACAAACACATTCTTACTATAAAGGATGCGTACAGTATAGCAGTATGCAGAGCAAACTGTCAAAGTCCCCTTCCTTCTTCCCAAGTTACAAGTGTTAACAATTATACATTCTTTAGGCCTTTTTCTATGGACTTTCAAATTATAATACATGTATAATTTTTTTTTTACTTCTAATATTGGGTAATGTAACCTGAATTGTTTTGTAACTAGTGGTTTTTATCTAAGAGTATATCTTGAAAATATTTGCATATAATGTGGCTGTGTCTCGCTTTTTTTTTTTTTTTTTAATGGCTCATAAAGGTCCTTATTTAGCCAAGGATGGATAGTTAGGTTTTTCGTTTTTTCATTTATAAACTTTGCTTCAAGGAAACATCCCTATACATGCATCTTTGTGTACATGTGCTGGTATTTATTTACTTATTTTTGTATCGTATTTTCTCCCCATTACCATTTATCCCCCTTATACACGTTTCTACCTCCACCCTTCTCCCCTTGAACAGAGAGCTCTGAAGTGAAATAGCTCGGTCAGAGACTATGCGCTTATAAAATTTTGATGTATATTGTTAAATAGCTCTCTTAAAAGTGTATCTCAGTTTGCACTCCACCAGTCATGTGTGAGAGTACCTTGGCAACACTTGGTGCTGTACATTTTAACATTGCCCCTATATTGTATTTTTTTTTAATTTTGCATTTCTCTAATTGATAGTGTATCATATTTGTTTGCAGTTCTTGAGCATTTTCATTTGAATTTTTAAAAAAAATTTTATTTATTTTCAGAGAGAGGAGAAGGGAGGGAGAAAGAGATTGAGAGAAACATCAGGTGGTTGCCACTCGCGCCCCTAACCAGGGACCTGGCCAGCAACCCAGGCGTGTGCCCTGCCTGGGAATCAAAACCAGAGGCCTTTCAGACCCCAGGCCGGCACTCAGGCCACTGAGCCACACCAGCCAGGGCTCATTCGAATTGTTTTGATAGGACTTTTTTTTCTTTTACATTTATAGTTCTGTTTTAATTTTAGATATGAGTTTGGGTAGTAAGACATAAGCTCTTTCATCAACTAACCATGCTGAGTGTCAGTAACAGTGAGCTCCCCATACATTGATCTCTTTACTTGCAAAATGAGTAGTGTTTGTGAATATTTATTTGTGGTGCAGCATTAGCTTCTAGATATGAACCACTGCAAACCGTGTAGGGGCCTTGTCCATTTGCCCATGTAGCATTGCTCTAGTTTGTTTTTAACCTTGAGAATTATAAATTTGAACTCATTAAAATTTTCTTCTAAGGTTAATAGAATTTCTAGGCAATAACAGAATTTTTAGCCTACAGTGTAAACATATGAGTTTAATAAACAATTGTTCTTTAATTAGGTTGTCACATTGTACACTACCATAATTTTTCAGTTTTCATATGGGGTTTAGTAATTGATAGGTGGTTCCACAGCCATATATGACCTTGGGTTAGTCATTTACCTTCCTGAATTATGTTTTTTATATATGTTAAATGATGCAGTATGACCAGGCGAGACCTAAGATCTACCAACCAGAGATGTTAAAGAATGGAATGATTTTCCTCTGTGGTAGGGTTCCCTCTCCCTGGGGATGACGAAGGCAGAAGCTTGACATCCAAACACTGTACTTTAGGATATTACAGATGAGCACTGAGCTCAAAGATCTTTGTGGGCCACTCCATCCCTGAGAGTTCTGAATCTTTGTTGGATGACGTAAACAATTTCAACAGGCTTGAGTTTCTGTGATGACAGTCCACCTAAAATATTGTTAAACCAAGAAAGGGTATATGTTATATCTAATGAGCTAGATTTTAATATGCTGGTTTTGACTGCTATATGGTGACATATGGGAGCTGTGAGGACAAGGGGCACTGAATGGTGCCTGGTGCCGCTGCCTTTGAGTGTGTGAGGCACGTTCAGAGTGAGACAGCTCATCAGATGAAGCTGTGCAGTTGGCTCCGTGACAGTCCTGCACCAGCTGTGGTTCTGAGATATGTTTTTTATATTTGTATTCTGGAATCTGAAAATCTGTCATCTTTTTGTGCATGAAAAGAACACTCTTGACGGTTACTGTTTCTCTTTCCCTGACACTATGTGGTGGAGCCTACTGAATAGCGGGGAGAGAGGTCTGGTTACTGTCCACCGTCTCAGGACACTTTGTGCTTAGAAATTTAGTCGAGGGTCATATAGTATGTGTGTTACAAATTATTTTAAAACTGTACATGTTAATGCCATTTAAATAGTGTAATTGTACATGCATGTGGGCAGATGTAGAATGAAGGAGTAATTAGAAGGTACTCCTGGGAGAAATCTGAGAGACAGGGAGGGGTTGGGGCTGGAACTCGAATACTGTTATAGTGACAGTTTGCCCATTAGAGGTGGTATCATCTACCAAATTCAGGAGATGCCCTGGAGTAAGCTGCACCAGAGAAAGCAGTGCAGAATTTAGCTTTATTATTTGTGTGATAAAAGCAATTTCACTTTGATTACATTTAGATGATGTTATCATCTAAGAGAAACCTTTGCGTCTAGAAAGTATGGCTATTCAGTTTTCACTCACCAACCCTCTCTGTGTGAGAGCCCTAGAATCTTAGAATTTTAGACTAGAGCCATAGGGGCTCTCCGCCTCTTACTGTTAGGTGAGGTCATTGAGACCTGGTACGGTGTGGCTTTCCCAGTGGTCCCTGCTAGTGAGAGCAAAGTCATCACCTGGAACCCTTCCGGAGATGTTATAATATGCATGTACAAGGAAAAACACACACGTTAATTTTTGTTGCTCTTCTTTTACATACCGTACAGGCTGTGATTCAGCCTTCTCCTTTTATTTTTATGATTATATAAGATTCCACTATATGGATGATTTATAATCCTACCCCCCATTGATGGACATTTAGGTCATCTGGTGTCTTTTTTTTAATGCAATAGCAGTTTTTAAGTTTTTTTTTAAAGATTTTATTTATTTTTAGAGAACCGGGAAGGGAGGGAGAAAGAGAGGGAGAGAAGCATCAAGGTGTGGTTGTCTCTCGTGCGCCCCCAGTTGGGGACCTGTCTCGCAACCCAGGCATGTACCCTGACTGGGGATCGAACCGGTGACCCTTTGGTTTGCAGGCCAGCACTAAATCCTCTGAGCCACACCAGCCAGGGCTGCAATAGCAATTTTTTAAAAGGTGGATAGTGTCCGCTTTTTTATACATCAAGTAAATGTATACAAGTATTTCCTTAGTATTGGAGAATTATATCATTCTTTTAAATGTTTTCCTATCTAAACTCATATCGTCAGACTTTGTAAGCAATGTTAATTAAAGCAAATATCATTTCATAATTCAACATATCGAGCTAAGGTGGCTGAATGGTGTAAAATTCATAAACTCTTGATGTAGCTGGAGTAATGGTAGAGACTCTTATTTAATATCAAAGACTATCCGGAAAGTTGTGCTTGAAGTTGTAGTATCTAAAGATGTATGTGAAATATAGTATATTTGAATTAAAATTTCTACAGGATTTGCATTTAGAAAATGTTATTGCTGGTAGTTTATAGCCATTCATCAGCATGTATACGTGTAACTTATGCTTATTTTGCTTTTAGAACCTTTTGCCCAGAATAGCAGCCAAACTTGATGTTGCCCCAATTTCTGACATCATTGCAATCAAGTCACCTGACACATTTGTGAGAACTATTTATGCAGGTGAGTACCCAAGGAAAATAATTAAAATGTTATATTTTTGTAAATTTTAAAAACAGAAAGTAACCTCGAAGTTAGGATTAAAAAAAAAAAAGCCATACAGTTTCTGCTAGATCATGGCGGGTCATTCTCCTCGATAGATCCACAGAACAGTTTTTCCTGGTCATTCAGTTTACGGAGTGAGATTTTTCCAGTGATCAATAAAAACTGGATTCACTATTCACTATATTTTGTAAGTGGCACCTGGAAAAGCAAAACTTTCCGTTGGAAAAAAATAGCACTGCCAGTCATCTTTGCTGCTGCTCTTCCATTTCTGTCGGCATTAAGAAATTCATTTCCGTGTGTCTCTAGTGGATTGATCTTTTACTGAGCACACTGGTCTCTGATGGAGATGGAGAAGGCAGTGAATTCTTTCTGAGTGAAGTTGTATGTTTCCAGATCGTCACCCTCAAATCATATCTTTCATTGTCAGTGGTGTTGGAGGGGAAATATTTGGTCACAGTTTAGGTCATTCTTAATGTGATTGCTAATTCATAGAAATGTCTCAAAACCTTTAAAAATCTTGGCGCATCACACTTGTTCTTTATGCCCTAGCATGTTTTCACTTTTCCTTCCTTAGCGTGCATAGTGGCTTCATTCTGAAGTTGTTGCAGCCCATTCTATTGCGTTACTGATTGTGTTGTTTTTGGAGAAGGAAGCTTTTCTTTATACTCCTTTTAGGAAGAGTGAACCACATTAATGTGGCTTCCTAGTCCAGTTACTTGTGTCTAAGCAGGTCAGCACTTGTCCTATTTTTAAACGCATCATGGTTAAACAGCTATGTACTGATACGTTTCTTCGGTGTTAGGTTTTTTTTCATTTACTTAGTAGAGGTAGAAGACAACTGAAGACAACTGGCCCATGGTTATTTCTGTCTTGTCTTTGTGAAGTAAATTCTGAACCAAAGGAATACTTCTTTATTGTCTTCCCTAGTTGTGTGTGTGCATGTATGTTTAAAATAACAACAACAACAACAAACAAACAAACTGTGTTTTTCAGGAAATGCTTTATGTACAGTGAAGTGTGATGAAAAAGTGAAGGTGTTTTCTGTCCGAGGAACATCTTTTGAAGCTGCAGCCACAAGCGGAGGTAGTGCCAGTTCAGAAAAGGGTGAGTATTCATTTGCAGTTGTATTTGTTTTTATTTCTTGTTTTTCAGTTCATAGATTAAATGAGAGATGATCTCTAGTTAAATTTCTGATGCAGAGCACTTGAGAGCTTAATCTAAATTATATTCCTAATCTTAAACAAAATTAAGAAATGTTTATGAAGTCTTTTTATATATCATTCTTGGTACTAAGATGCTGCTTAGGTAGATCCAAAGGGGTAGGAGAGAGGGTCCATTCGGATTAATGCGCTATGTTGATACTAAGATTTCTTTGCTCTCTCACTGTTTCCTGTTGTGATACTTGGGAGATTCAGTATAATGGAAGAATGTAATAGTAAGTGCATAGAGAGTGTTACACTTTAACATATACAGTATCTTTAAAAAAAATTTTTTTTATTGTTGTTCAAGTACAGTTTTGTCCATTTTTCCCCCACCTCACTCCCTCCGCTCACCCTCAACCCCACCCCCCCCTTGACTTATACAGTATCTTTTAAAAACATATTTTTTAATACTTTATTTTTATTGTATTTTTTCCATTTTCATTTATCCCACCTTATACCCTCTTCCACCTCTACCCACTCCTTACTTCCCTTACCCCCTGCAAGATACACAGTATCTTATTTGAACTGCAGAGGCACACAAGGTTATTCCAGTTTTACAGGTAGACTCAGTTAAATGACGTCTCAAACGTCAAACAGCTGATGAGGTGAAGGCTGGACTCTAGGCCCTTTGAGTCTTTCAAAAAAATCAGAGAATGAAAGTGGGAGGACCAAAATTTACAGTAACTAACAAACTTAAATTTCATGGAATTAATTCTTAGTATACTTCTCTTAAAATCAGTATTATTTTAGAACTTGAATTCATAGTTATTGTTTTGTTATATATCATGTATGCAGCATCAACTACTTCCCCGGTGGGGATGGCAGAATGGCTTGACCAGAAATTGACCAAAAGTGATCGGCCAGAGCTAACTGGTGCCAAAGTGGTGGTGTCTGGTGGTAAGTGAAATTTGGAATGGGTTAATTTAAAAGATGATGTCAACCTAAAATACTTTGATTTTATTAATATTTATTTTATAGGAGTACAGATTTCTTTTTTCCCAAATGTGAGAAGTAGGTAAGTTATAAGTATTCCTATTTACCAATTGGGAAAATGAAACCATTAGCTTAATACACAGTTGGGCTTTCTGTTGCAAAGCTGTGGGCCTAGCACCAGGGGGAGCACTATAAATTTCATCAATATAACTTTGCCACTTGGTAGACTTTGTTTTATTGACTGACTTCCATGTTATTATGAAGAGTATGGTTGGCTCTGAGTCATAGATAAATTGGCAGGAGAGTTGGGGCCGTGTCAGGTGATTGCTACTTTTCACATGACTGAAGAACTTGCAGTGCTGTGCATGTCGGTCTCTCTGGATAATTCTTTGAAAGTTTCTTCATATTTAATATCAAAGCTGTTAATATTGCACAAGACTTACTGTTTTTGTAGATCGTGCTTTTTTTAAAGAAAAAAAACATGAAATCATTTAATCCTGGACTTCCAGTCAAGATGGATGTGTAGGTAAACACACTTCTCCTTGTATAATTACAGCAAAAATTACACCTAGACTTCCAGTCAAGATGGTGGGATAGGCAGACATGGCTCACTTCTTTGCACAGCCACATCAAAATTACAACTAAAATATAGAACAACCATCACTCATAACTGTCAGAAATTGAGTTGAATGGAAGTCTGACAACTACAGAATTGAAGAAACCGCATCCATCCAGACTGGTAGAGGAGCACAGACATCAAACACGCTGGTCCCACACCCATGTGTGGTGGATAAAAATTCAAGAGGGATATCTCGGGAGCTGAGAGGTCCCAGCCGCACAGCCCAGGGTTCCAGTGCCAGGATGATACGTCCCCACAACTTGCGGTTGCAAAAACCAACAGGGATTGAGTCTCTGGAAGAAACTGCTGGAGCCCCAAGCAGTTCCTCTAAAGAACCCACACACATACTCACCGCCTCTGATCTTGGCCTGCACCACCTGGGAAACCCTACGGCCAGTGCACCCAGTAGACAGCTACAGACCACATTGGAGCACCACCACCCTGCCCCTGCACAGGCGATCCTCCACAGAGGGTGGACGTTGGTAGTGAGTGGTTCCAGCCAATCCTTGCAGCTGACCTGGGTGAATCCCTCCCATTGATCTGCCAACAGCAGCCAGACCTCAGCTACAAGAGGAGGGTGTATTCAGTCCCCACAGAAGGTGCACCTCTGGTACCCAATGTAGGTGATACTGGAGGCTGTGCTCCTGGACCCTATAGGACACCTACTACATTGGGCCACACTACCAAGATACAGAGTCAGAACAGCTCTACCTAATAGAAAGAAACAAACACAGGGAGACTGCCAAAATGAGGAGACAAAGAAATAAGGCCCAGATGAAAGAACAAAACAGAACAAAACTCCAGAAAGAGAACTAAATGAAATAGAGATAAGCAACCTATCAGATGCGGAATTCAAAACACTGGTTATCAGGATGCTACAGGAACTCATTGTGTACATCAACAGCATAAAAGAGACCCAGGCCAAAATGAAGGTCACATTAAGTGAAATAAGAAAAATGTACAGGAAACCTACAATGGAGTGGATGAAGCCGAGAATCAGTTCAACGATTTGGAACACAAGGAATGAAAAAAAAAAGCATTCGATTAGAACATCAAGAAGAAAAAACTTCAAAAAAGGAAGGGTAGGCTAAGGAGCTTCTGGAACATCTCTATAAACATGCCAACATCTGAATCATAGCAGTGCCAGAAGAAGAAAGGAAGAACAAGACATTGAAAATGTATTTGAAAAAGTAATGAAAGACAACTTCCCTAATTTGGTGAAGGAAATAGACATCCAAGTCCAGGGAGCACAGAGAGTCCCAAACAAGAGGGACCCAAACAGGACCCCACACCAAGATATATCACAATTAAAATGCCAAAGATTAAATATAAAGGAGGAATTTTTTTGTTTGTTTAGTTTTTTCCCATAATCATAAACTTAACTCTGCAATCCAGCTAGACTTGGAAAGGGTAAGGAAAGTATGGAACCCAATGCACTGTGGCCAGAGCATGAAGATTATAGAACATTCCAAGCAGATGGGGCTGAAAGGGTGCTCTCCTGAGCTACAGAAGGAATGACCTGTTGGTCAAGATAAAACACAAGCCAAATTTAGAGTTGTCCACAGTCACCAATGATGATCTTCTTGCTGGTCTTGCCATTCCCGGACCTATAGCGCTCCATGGCTGTCACAGCATCCATGCCGTCTTTTACCTGGCTGAAAACCACATGCTTGCCATCCAGCCGCTTAGCCTTGGCAGAGCAGATGAAAAACTAGGAACCATTTGTGTTGGGTCCAACATTTGCCACGTACAAGATGCCAGGACCTGTGTGCTTCAGGATGAAATTCTCATCAAATTTCTCCCTGTAGATGGACTTGCTGCCTGTGCCATTGTGTCATGTGAAGTCACCCCCCTGGCACATAAAGCGCAGAATAATTCTGTGAAAGCAGGAACCTTTATAACCAAATCCTTTCTCCCCAGTGCTCAAGCATGAAAGTTTTCTGCTCTCTTTGGAACTTTGTCTGCAAACAGCTCGAAGGAGAAATGGCACAAGGGCAAGGGCTCACTGTCAGCAGCAGTGTTGGAGAACATGGTGGGGTTGCCTATGGCTTGGCATGGGGGGACCCGAGGTGGTGTTGGCATCTGCAAGCTAAAGAGCAAATCTTAAAAACAGCAATAGAACAGATGGTCACCCATAAAGGAGTTCCCATAAGACTGTCAGCTGATTTCGGAAAAGAAACTTTGCAGACTAGAAGGGACTGGCAAGAATTATTAAAAGTGCTGAAAAGCAAGGACCCACAACCTAGACTACTGTATACAGCAAAACTATCACTTAGAATTGAAGGGCAGAAACATGCTTCCCAGACAAGGTAAAACTAAAGGAGTTCATCATCTCCAAGCCATCATTATATAAAATACTAAAGGAAATTATATAAGAAAAAGAAGAAGATAAAAACAATGAACATTAAAATGGCAATACATTTGGAATTTCCGGCCAAGACGGGGGCATAGGTAGATACACTTTGCCACCTCGCACAACCAAAAGAAGGATAACAACCAACTTAAAAACAAAAATCAACCAGAACTGCCAGAAAATCAAACTTTTTTGAAGTCCGACAATCAAGGTGTTAAAGGAGAAACATTCATCTAGACTGGTAGGAGGGGTAGAGGCAGGCAACCAGGGCAGAGAGGATGCGTGACAAGGCAGTGGCTGGTGGACTGGGCGGTCCCACATTCACGTGCAGATAAGCTGGGAAGAGCAACTAGGGAGCAAGACAGACCATGCAACCCAGAGTTCTAGCACAGGAAAAAGGCTTCAAAACCTCTGGCCGTTAAAAACCCGTGGGGATTGCGGTGGCAAGAGAAATTGCCAGTTTGCTAGGAGAGTCTGTTGGAGGGGCTAGTGGGCTCCTAGAAGGTACACAAGCCCACCCACCCAGGAACCGGCACCAGAAGGGTGCAATTAGCTTGTGGGTAGCGGGGGAAGTGACTGAAAGCAGGGCGAGAGCCAAGTAAACTACATTGTTCCCTCTCTGACCCCTCCCCCTCATACAGCCTCCCAATGCAGGGAAGTGGGTTTCCCCACCCTGGCAAATACCTAAGGCTCCACGCCTTACAATGTAACAGGTGTGCCGAGACAAAGAAATATGACCCAAATGAAAGAATAGATCAAAACTCCAGAAAAAGAACTAAGCAACAAGGAGATAACAAGTCTATCAGATGCAGAGTTCAAAACACTGGTAATCAGGTTGCTCACAGAAATGACTGAGTATGGCCACAATATAAAGGAAAAAGTGAAGGCTATACAAAGTGAAAGAAGGAAAAATATACAGGGAACCAATAGTGAAGGGAAGGGAAGTGGGACTCAGTGATTTGGAACAGAAGCAAGAAATCAACATTCAACCAGAACAGAATGAAGAAACAATTTTTAAAAATGAGAGACTTGGGAACCTCTGGGGCAACTTTAAACATTCCAGCATCCAAGTCATAGAGGTCCAGAAGGAGAAGAGCAAGAGCAAGAAATTGAAAAGCTATTTGAAAAAATAATGAAAGAGAACTCCCCCAATCTGGTGAACAAAATAGCCCAGGAATCTCAGAGTCCCAAAGAAATTGGACCCAAGGAGAACACACCAAGACCCATCATAATTAAATTACCTAAGATTCAAGATAAGGAGAGAATCTTAAAAGCAGCAAGAGAAAAGGAGACAGTTATCTACAAAGGAGTTCCCATAAGACTATCAGCTGATTTCTAAAAAGAAACCTTTATAGGCAAGAAGGGTGGAAAGAGGTATTCACAGAGTCACGAAAGGTAATGACCTACTCTATCCAGCAAAGCTATCATTTAGAATGGAAGGGCAGATAAAGTGCTTCCCAGATAAGGTAAATAAAGGAGTTCATCATCACCAAGCCCTTATTATATGAAATGTTAAAGAGACTTATCTAAGAAAAAGAAGAAGACCGAAACTATGAACAGTGAAATGACAACAAACACAACTATCAACAACTGAACCTAAAAAACAAAAACTAGGCAAACAACTAGAACAGGAACTGAATCCGAGAAATGGAGGTCACATGGAGGGTTTATCAGCGGGGAGGGGGAGAGGGGAGAATGGGGAAAAGATACAGGGAATAAGAAGCTTAATTGGTAGGTACAAAATGGACAGGAGGAGGTTAAGAATAGAATAGGAAATGGAGAAGCCAAAGAACTTATATGTATGACCCATGGACATGAACTAAGGGTGGGAGGTGAAGGGCAGAAGGGGATAAAGGGGAGGAAAGAAATGGGACCACCATAATAGCATAATCAATAAAATATACTTTTTAAAGTCAATAAATCATAACTATCAACAATTGAATCTAAATAAAAAACTAAGCAAACACGCAAAACAGGAACAGAATCGTAGATATGTAGATCATTTGGAGGATTATCAATTGGGAGGAGGAAGGGGGAGAATGGAGGATAAGGTGCGAGGATTAAGAAGCATAATTGGTAGGTACAAAATAGACAGGGTTGTTAGGAATAGTATAGGAAATGGAGTAGCCAAAAAACTCATATGCATGACCCATGGTCATGAACTAAGGGGGAGGGATTGCTGGAGGGAATGGGGTTACTGGGTAGAGGGGGAAAACAGGAAAAAGTGGGACAATTGTAATAGCATAATCAATAAAATATATTTTTAAATCAATTTTTTATAGTCTGTTATGTTTTAAAATCTTCCCAAAGTAAACATCAAACAAAATAATTAAGCTTCCAAATAGGCTTGTATTGATAAGGGGCATTGAAAAGAAATAATTTAATATTTTGAAAGGATATATCTGACTTGTTTAATCACTTATTTATTCCAGAAATGATTACGGGGTATCTCTTCTATGCCAGGCCTATTGCAAAGTGCTGTAGAAACAACAGAGGGAAAGGCAGGGCTCCTTACTGTTAAGGAGTTGTAAGTATAGTGGAATGACTTCCATTCAAATAGCAACTTCTGTCATTGAGTGAAGTTTTACTAAATACTGTGGGTGTAGCAGTGACCAAGATAGATATGGATCCTGCAGTTAAAGAGTTTTTGTTCTACTGTGGAAGACTGATTATAAAATTAGTTAACTGGTGTTAGTTAATTACAACAGTATTGAATGTTTTAGAGGAGTACAGGAGTATCACTGGGGAAGTCGGAACAGCCTCTCGGTGGAGGTGCCATGCTTAATATGACAGTTGTGGAATGCAAAGATCACTCTGGTATACAAAGTTGTAAAGTATTTATCGAATGGAGTTTATATGTGCCTAATTTTTTCCATCTTTTTTTAAAAATGAGGTCGGGGTTTGAAGAGTGGAGAGAACTTTAAGTTGTTATATGATTTGGCAGATCAACTACATGCTGCAGGTAAAGTTTCTCCTTTTTGTAGGAGATATTTTTCTTATTTCACTTATCTCTGTCACTAAAGGCTGAAAATTATTTTACTTTCTCTGGTTTTTATGTTTTGTCTAGAAAGTTTTTCCTAGTCTCCAAGTAAACAGTGTAGCATTCAGTGAGGATAGATGTGACACGTTTGCCAAATCTTCGTTACATAAGAGCTCCTTACAAAGAGACGATGAAAAGGCAACGCAGTTTTAAAATGAGCAAAAGACTGAACAGGCACTTCAAAACAAACTTCCAAGAAAAAACTTAAAATGTTGACTATTTTAAAATTTCGAGTGAACATCTGATGAACGGGGCACTAAGAGATTTTTTTAAATGGCCATGACTTCATACAGGTGTCTCCACTATCCGAAAGTAGAGCATTTCATGAAAACCTTTTGTAAGCCAAAATGGCCTAAGACAAAGCAATTATCATTGCTTTTTAAGGTCACCATTTCGAGAGTCCCCAGACCCCCAAACAGCACATGAAATCCAGAGTGACACTAGCGTGTAGTAAAAGCAGGGTCCCCTCCCGGCTCTGGATGCCACGGCCACTGTAACTGCAGTACCAACACTGAGTGCACCTTCCCTTTTCCCGTTTTTTTTCATAAAAGCCAAAAATCCTCTTCAGATTTCTTTCAGTTAGCTAAAAAGAGTAGTAACGTGGGGATTTCGTAAACAACCCTCTGACCCCCCCGGGACCTACAGTTCTCTTCCCTGTCCCTGCCTCCCCTCATGTTTCCCTCCTTTGTTTACCCAGCTTTAATTCCAAGATGGGTGGCTCCAGTCGCCCCTTTTCATATGCCTTCAAGTCCCTTGCCCTCCTCCTCCATCATCACCCGCAAGTGGAAAACCTGCACACGGGCAAAATGATGAGGCAGCCTCTCTGCCTTTGCCGTGCCTGTCCTGCCGCTGTTCAGCGTGACTGGATAAAATGCCCAGCGCTCAGCCATGTTCACTGGGCTTTACTTTAAACAAGCAGACCTTCATTCTCTGACCCTTTCCTGAAGTACAATTTCCTATCTTTTCTCTCTTCAGACTTCCAGAGCTCTTAAACATCCTCACTTTCAGTTGATGACCTTGCTTCTTATTTCACTAAAAGAACTGGAACAGTCGTAAGGGACCTTCCACGTGCTCCAGCTCACACACTTACTGTCAGCCCGCAGCTGTGTCCATACGCCCTTCCGTCCACTCAGAGGCAGCGCTCCAGCCCTCTCTCTCTCTCTCTCTCACAACTAGAGTGTTCCCATCAGCATATAAGCATGCTGCTACCTGTCCCATCTCCCAAAAATCCTCCTGTTCATCCCACTCTGCCTCTAGGTACTGTCCATTTCTCTGCTCTCCTCTGTCAAAATTCCTCTAAAGAGGGATAATTGCTTTGTCTGTATTTACGGTCTCGAATCTCAGGCCTCCCATTCTATGTCTAAAAACATTTTTATTAAAATACAGTGCACATACAGGAAACCACACAAATTACAAATGTACTACTCGATTGCTTATCAAAAGGTGAATGCAGTCAGGTAACCATTACCTCGGACCAATATTTTAAACCCGCTCCAATCAGGTTTCTGTCCTTACGTCTCCACTAAAACTGCCCAGAGTCACTGAGAGATCGGATGTGGGTTATGAGAGAACGTTTTCATCCAGCAGCTGGGGAGGTGGAGTCGCCATTAGCTGAGATGGGTGAGACTCCAAGAGAGGCCATTTCCAGGGAGGGATCAGGAGTTCAGTTTGTGGCATTCTGAGTTTTGAAATGTCTAATAATAGATACTCAAGTAGAGATGTTACTTACACAGTTGGTATGGGAACGTGGAGTCATTGGGAATCAGATGCATTCAGACGGTATTTGAAGCCACGAGACCGGATGAAATCACCGGGGGTGGTGTGTATGTGAAAAAGAGACCCTGGACTGAGCCCTAGACACTGTAAGCATAAAAGGCAGGGGAGACTGGAGCACCAAAGGGTGAGCCAGGCAGGAAATGCAGGGCGGAGAGCCTGCTGTGTGGGACCCAAGCGAAGCGCTTCGGCCAGGAAAGGAGTGATCAACTCCGTCCGACGCCGCGAGTGGGCCAAGGAGGGCGGGTCCTAAAGGCAGCGCCTAGAAAGAGGGAGTCAAAGGGCGTCCTTGGACGTGGGGGTTATGGAGGGACTTTGGTAATGGAAAGTTTGGGGGTGTGGCCGAGGTTGCGCGAAGGACGAGGACTAGAGGGGAGTCGTTCAAGAAAGTAAGGAGCCAGGGCGCCTCCAAGAATTAAGACCAGCACTTGAGAAGGTGACAGTGACCCACACATGAAAGGGGCTGGCCTAGTGGTTGCTAAAGTAAAGCCTTAGTGAAGTAAATTTCTAAGTTCTATCAGTGTCTTTTTTTTTCTTTTTAAACAATTATCCTTGAATATCCCAGCTAGCTGAATAATTGGGCTTAAAAAATGACAGATTTTTCTTCCCCCTTAGTTGGCGCTTCTCGTGCTGCTGTTGATGCTGGCTTTGTTCCCAACGACATGCAAGTTGGACAGACAGGAAAAATAGTAGCACCAGTAAGTACTGCAGTAAAATGTGCTATACAAAGTTATACAGGGAAAGAAACAGGCACGGGCAAAAGTAGGCTTATAGTTGTGAGTATGTGAAACAGAATTTATCCTCGTACTGTTATTTATTGCTCATGTATTGTGTCCCATACGAACAGCTGTAAGCCTGCTCTGTGCACTTCGGCCGGAGGCCGCCCCCACGGGGAGTGTGCCCTTTTCACAAGGCCTCTGACTTCTTGGTCTCAGTGACTTGCTTAGCTGTTCTGAGATCCACCATCGTTTCTCCTGTTTTATTTGAGCAGTGGAACACTTGTCAGGCTCATATTACAACACCAGATATAAAACTGGTAAAAGCAGCATTTTATTGTTAAGTGGACTTTTTAAGTTCACATTGACATTTATTTACTGTAAAGCCTATATGCAGCTATGGGTTGAGAAACAGTCTTCTGTATTTTAGCCTAAGTATTTGCAAAATATAAAATAATAAGCTTAGATAAATTTTAAAACAAAATTTTTCAAAAATTAAGTTGTTATTGCCATACAAGACAGTAAGTATTGTGTTTCCCTGTGGGTACAAGGAAATCATTGGGATTTCAGATACCAATTTACTGGATGATAATGAAGTTAGAGACAGAGCAGTTGTAACTGTTAGGAGCACCACTATTATACTGAGAACAAACTGAGTTAATCTCTCTAAACATTCATATTTATACTTAAAACCTACTACCTTAAAGGCTTCTAGGAAACACAAAAATATGGGTACATTCTAGTATTCATCAGAGTGATGATTTCCTCAAAAGTCATGCAGCCGCTGGTGACTCTGCTACACAGTTGTGATAGGATGAGAGAAAAAGGTAAATAACATTTTAGTACTAATGTGAAACAGTGTTGACCTTGCAGACCCGTGAGAGGGTCTTGGGGCTTCCAGGGATGAGCATACCATATTTCGAGAGTCACTGGCCTAGTACTTTTGGATTCTAGGCATTGAATAATGTGTAGAGATTATGGATTTGTTATATTCCTATTAAGGATATTAATTTTTTGTTTTAGCGGGCAGTTAAGTTGGCAGAGCTCCAAACTCTGTCTTCTCTGTAGTCCTAGCGGTGTGGCTCAGGGGCCACCTCGTGCATGTCTGGTGCAGGGGCCCGCCAGAGCTTTGAGCAGAGTGTATGGTTCGCTCTCTGGGATTTTTTCCTTCCTTTCCAGCCGATGTGGCAGGTGCAAATGCTGTCTTCTGTGTATTTCCTCAACTAAAAAGACTGCAGGTTTCTATCCAAAGTGGCTGCTTCCTGATTGTTTTTTATCCCTCTGGTGGGAAATCTGCAAACACCCGAAGGAACTGGTAGAGGTGCACGGTGTGTTCATCTCGTGCCTCCGTCCACACGGAATGCTGGCCTCTCAAGTGCCGCCTGTCTTGATTGTTCTCCAGCATACTTAAACAGTTGCCGTCTGTGTTTTAACCAGGTTTCATAGTTTTTCTCCACAGGAGGGTTAGTCTGATAGGAATTATTCCCTCAGGGCTGTAAGGAGGAGTCCTGAGGCCCAGAATTGACTGCATTACTTCACATTGCTCTGACTAGTACGGAGTTGGATTATTATCTTCCTAAATAATATTTTAATTAATGTCACTTAATATTGTATTAGGTTCTTGGCACCCACATCCCCCTGTTGGCATGTGTTACACTTGGGGATGTCCAAAAGCTCTGTCTGCTCTTCTGCATACTTTATTGTCTGCTATTAAACCATGTCTCCTTTGTATATTGATAACGCAGTGTTTCTTTGTGTTTAAAGCTGCATACAGTCCTTTCATTTATCTTTATTAAACTTGGATCTGTGTTCTCTAGTAGAAGCCCCCTGTTGACATTTCGTAATAGTTCTGAAAAGCATCACTGCGAATAGTAAGAAGTTCCCTACAATAGACTATGTATAATGGTTAAAAAGGATGAATAATTTGGACTTTCCAGTCAGGTTGCCTGAGTCCAGCTCTTAGTGTTACCACTGCTTGCTGTGTGACCTTGGACTAATCACTTAACTTCTCTGCACCACAGTTTTCTCTGTGCTAAAATGGTGGTAAGGCCTATTTCACTTGGTAGTTGTAAAGATTTAATTGGGTTACTATGTGAAAAAAACTTAAAACTGTACCCAGCATATAGTGCTATCATGTTACTATTAAAAAATCCTCACTTGCTGAGAGACTTTTTTTCTTTTGATATCACGAACAGATATTGTTGAATTCTTCTTTAATTGATATCTGATAGCGTCATTGGATTTTGTTAGCACGTTAATATTTGCTGAGCTTATTACAGTGTCAGATTTATGTTATGACTAGAATTTATTAGTATGTCTTTTTAAGCCTTGGCTAGTGGCAGCTCCTAGTTTACCTTTTTTTCTGGATCATGTGTAGCTATTGTTGATGACTTTACCCTCCTAACCATCCAGACATAGAAGCACATTGCAGTCATTACAAAGTCTGTTACCTATTGCCATGGAAATTGGCCTTACAGTTAGTGCATCTTCTTGGTGGTAGTAGATTACTTTGTCTACATTTTGGTATTTTACTAACAGATTAGTGGTCCATTAATACTTCTGATAGTAAGCCAGTAGTTACTGGATGAAGAAGCAGTTTTGAGAGAATTTACCAACACAAGAAACTTTGATTCTGGGGTTCTCTTTTGAAAACCCACTAATGTTGGGAAGTCTGTGTAGGAACGAACTTTATAGAGTTATTTGTATGCAGCTGGGACTGAATTTATGGACTGCTTCTGACTTGCTAAAAAGCTACAGATTGACAACCCCTTTCATACTGCATTATCCAGCTTGGCTTTTAACTCCCAGGGAACTGGGTTCACAAATGGATGCTTTTATTCCTTTGGGTTTGGTATGGAAGCATTAAATTGTACTAAAATATTCATATGTGAGTGCATTTAGCTGAAAGCAATTGATGTTCTGTTCCCAAGAGGACCGAGGAAATGCTGTGTGGACCTGTGGTCCACAGAGTGCCCTACACGTTCTTCTCAGAGGGAGTCACACAGCCTGGGTGGTTGGAGTCCTCACAGTGAAGCTTCCAACGACGGGGGCGTTTGGGGGACTGATGAATGGTGGTTTGGATATATACATTGGTTGCGTAGTAGTTGGAAACTTACTTGCTAAAAATAAAATCTGATTGTGTCTTTGAGTTCTGATCTGATCTTTGATTCATTTCTTAGCTAATTTTTATTAGACTGATTTCTCTAAACATTTATTTCAGAAGACTATAGCAGCGAAGTTTTTGATGCAGTACTATTTTATATATACAGTTATAATTTGTAAGTTTTGGAGGGCTTGTTGAATTCTTTTTATATATTTAGTAACTTTAAAAGCATTCCACTGGTATGATATAGATGCATCTTGTCAATCTAATGTAACAGCTGGCATGAAAATCAATAACGGCAGACAGAAGATCTTTGTAGTAGCTTTTTTTGTGTGGTAACTTGAAAGGAATAAAACTATTCTAAATTTTTATTCTTATTCTAACTGTATTTTTAGTTCTTTCATTTAAAAGCTAATTTATTTTCCCATGAACAGCTTCAGCTATAAACGTGCACATGAATGTCAGAGAACATAAGACACTGTATGAGAAGGAAGTGTTTATTCAATGGATAACTGATCACTTAGCATATGTAATTCCATCCTTTGTTCATGTTAGGGCCTAAGATATGAGTACTAACATCTTTTACAAAAGAACATTTTAATAACTCAGCTCAAATTCTTACAGCTTTAGAAGGTGTTTCAAGGAATCTTGAACTTCAGAACTCTGGTTGTCTTTTTAAAAAAATTTTTTTTGAAACAGTTCTAGATTTACAGAAAAATATTGCAAAGATAGGGCAGAGAATTCACATAGATCCTGCAAGTTTTAGGTTTTGATACATTGTAGTACCTGGTTTCCCTACTATTGTTTAACATTTTATGAACTATTTATTTTTCATAACTGTCAGAACCACAAGATTCTAGAATTAAGGGTTTTGGGGTTTTTTGTTTCGTTTTTTAAGATTTATTTATTTTTAGAGCTGGGAAGGGAGGGAGAAAGAGGGAGGGAAGCATCCATGTGTGGTTGCCCCTCACGTGCCCCCTACGGGGGACCTGGCCCACAACCCAGGCCTGTGCCCCGACTGGGCATTCAGTGTTCCTTTCTCTCACTCTCCCTCCCTTCTTCTGCTCTTTGTAAAGTCAATAAAAATGTGTCTGCAGGTGAATATTTAAAAAAAACAAAAACAAAAACAGAACTGAAGTGTCAAGCTGAAATTTTACTTTTTCTGGTTTACATTTAAACTTTTGAATTGTAAACCACAATAGTTAATGTTTTTGTTTATTAAAAAAACTTCATAAGTTTGTATTTGAGCAGGTGGGTTATTAAATTTACATTTTTGAACACAAATAGTGAAGGAAATAATAAAGCACATGCCATCTTTTTTGGCCACATGCAGAGTCCAGCAGAAGTAAGGCTTGCTTGCCTGTGCTTGGTAGGTTAGTAATATGGGTGTAATAATCTACAGTTTTAATTTGAACATTTCACCTAAAATGTCATGTGGTGTGCTTGAGTGTGATAATTATATTAGAGAATTACATGCTTATGATTTTGTAATGAAAGATTTTATAATAAAAAGGGGGTGTTATTTGTGCCGTACCCTGTATCTCATCACTGGGCTAGTTGTGAAGAAGACATTTCCTTGACTTCTCCTGGGGAAAACAGTGATCCAGCAGAAAGAATACCGAGAAGCTCATTTCTAAGGATGAATTTAGGGTTTCAGGCAATGTTTGACTGAATTCAAGTTTCACATTCCCTGCCAAAGCACACCAAGTCTAGGAATGTCAGTCCATGTGAGGACCCCCAGAGGCTGGGCAAGGACTGCTGCATTTTCTTCTAAATGACTTTTCTACCTTTGCTTCTAGACCCTTCCTACTAGTAGTTATTTGGAATCAGATATTGACTTCATTGAAAGCCAGGTCAGAGCTTTTATCTAAAAGTATTAGCTCGTTTTCAATACAGGCAGATAAATTAAAACAAACATCAACAATGGCAAGCAAGAAATAATTCCTGGGTCTTTGCCCCTTGTAAACCAGCCTCCTTGGTAGTCTCGTTGTAGCACGTGTGTGAGGGTGTCGGTTGCCGTCAGAGTGTCAGTAGGGAACAGGAGACTGACAGGGCGTGGCTTGTGTCCCTGCTCAGCACAGGGAACCCAGAGCTAAAACACCAGCTTTCGTGTGTAAACTTAACTTAGCTGTTCATCTCATCTCAGCTGGTTTTAGAATTATTTCTCTGGATAAATATGTATACTGGACTTAACAGACTAGTGGCTTCAGTTAAAGCATATTACCAGTACAATTACAATGTTGAAAAAGTCCTGAATTTAAAATCAAAAGACTCGGGTTAAGAAGCCTGCCTTTTACTTACTTGCCAAAAGGTGTATATAACCTTGGACAGCTCACCAGGCCTGCCGGAGCCCGTGCTTTCTCGTCTATAAAATGGGAACAGTTTCTGCTCCTTTGAGCTATTGTCGTAATTGACATCGTGCATATAAGGCACAGCGCGATTATTGGCACAGCCAAGACAGCTCGTGTAACTGATGACAAGTGTGCCGCTTGAATCCAGCTAAAACCTGAGCTGTCCTGAATGGACGCACTGTCCGGTGGGTGGGGCCAGGGCCAAGTCCTCTGTTCGCAGAGATGCAGTTTAGCCCTGACCCTGCCTGAGGACAGAGCCCCAGACTGCTGCGCTTTGCATCTGGGGGCCTCTTCCAAAAAGAAAAGAGACTTAAACACATTTTGGCAAACGTAAGAAATAGTTTGGTCTTTTAAAAGAGCAGCAAGATGAAATACAGCAATATTAACACATGGGAGACTTGTAGTAATTAGAAAATATAGTTAGGTTAATCTGCTCCTGAAAAAGACATTCGTTATTTGCTATGATAAATTCCATGTGACTCCTAAGTTGGCGTTTTTCCTGTGTGTGTGTGTATTGTGTTTTAGCTGGAACAGTTTCTGTTGAAGGTTATGCCTCTGTAGTCTTTTTGAGTAAGGAAGGCTGGGAGAGAGCTCGCCATTTTGTGAAGCTGTTGCCCCGTCCGAGATAGTGACAAGGTATTGTTTTTAAGAGTGTAAGACTGGATCTCTGAAGTTCAGTTAGAACTACTTATATGATGTCTTTTTAAATTATCTTCAGAGAAATGTAGTTTCCATATTCCTTCCCCAACCCTGTCTAGGAAGGGAGGCCGTTGGTAGAACAGAAATTATAAACCTGGTTTTTAAAGAGATGAAGCAATACTGGTTTGGCTTTTCTGCTCCGAAAGCTCCAGATTTAGCCGTTCCACTCAGCCTCGTGCTTCATGTAAACAAAACACTAAATGTTTAAGTCTTTCTACTTTGTTTAAAGTAAAGCAGATCTTAAGTTTCTGCAGACAGAATGCTGTTCCAATTCCAGAAAAAAGTCAGCATATGAGTTTATATCATAAACTTACGTAATTTAAGCCTCGTATTTTTATATGTCCAATTTGATAGGTCTTGATACCAGTCTCTGAGATATGTATCCCTGTATGAAGATTTTGTTAGAATTTTATAAAGAAATTCACCCCAGGCCTGACCGACGTGGTTCAGTAGGTTGGGCGTCGTCCTGCAAAATGAAAGGTCTCCGTTTTGATTCCCAGTTGGGGAACGTGCCTGGTTTGCGGGTTCAGTCCCCGGTCAGGTTGCATTCAAGAGGCAACCAATCCCTGTTCTCTCTCACATCAGTGTTTCTCTCCCTCTTTTCCTCTCTCCCTTCCCCTCTCTTTAAAAATAAAAATTTTTAAAAATTCACCGCAAATTCAGCCTGCAGAAATTCTAATTTTATGCTTAGTAAATGCAAACAAGGAAGTAACAGGTATCAATGAAGTTTTTCCTATACATTATGCCAGAGAACTGTGTCAAGTTAATAACTGTCTTTGAGATAGTAATACTTTAAACTACTTCAAACTACTCAGTTCCACTTCAGACTACTTGAGTAGTTTGGAATTCATGGGATGGCTGTCTTATTGTACCTTTCAGTTTAAAGGGCTAGTGAACGTTAAGTTAGTAATGACAGCTTTACTATAGCACGTACTCTGAGCTCTTCACACGCATGGGATGGTTTAATAGTCACAGCAGTCCCGTTGGCTGCTGGTCCATGCCTCCATGTTACACGTGACTCGGACTGTTGAGGGGTTAAGGAACTCTCCCAAGGACACCGATGCTAAGGAGAAGAGTCAGGAGCGGAAGCCACCTCTCTCAGATCTTACTTATTTGGTTATATCAGCGATTGAATAAATGGCTTCTTACACTTGCTCATTTTCAACTTTCTTGAGTTGAGATCTTAGCTCATTAGTTTTCTACCATTTTTCTTTTTTAATATAAATATTTTTCTAAGTATCACTTCAGGTGCATCCCACGTTTTCTGTTCCACAGTAGCCCCTCTTTATCTGTAGGGGTTACGTTCCAAGATCACTAGTGGATGCCTGAAGCCATGGGTACCACCAAACTATATACAGGGTGGGGCAAAAAGTAGGTTTACAGTTACTCGTATGGAAAATAGTACAATAGTAAAACTACAGGAATAAACTGTTTCATGTACTCACAACTGTAAACCTACTTTTGTACCACCCTGTGTGCTACTTTTTTTCCTGTACGGACCTATGGTAAAGTTTATGAGTTACGCACAGTAAGAGATTAATGAATGAATCATTTTATTCACTTGAAATATGTGGTATTAGGAAAGGAATTGTTACCTTGTAAAGGTAACTACGCAAGGGGAGTTGTTAATTCTGAGTAAATGCAGCTCAGGTACTCATATATTCCTGCCTGTAAGGGCCTTGCACTTCTCAGTGGCAGGGGCTGTGTAAGAGACTAGTCACATTTGACTGTTTGCTCTACTGTTTAACAGGTTTTTATACTCTCACTTTAACCTGTATGGTTAAGCTGTTAACATGAGGGAGCTGTCTTTACAGCGCCTGCAAGCTGCCGTGGCAGTGCCGACACTGGCGTCGTAGCCGTGGCCTCTCAGCGTCTCCCTGTCGTGGCGTACTTAGACAGTTACAGTACTTGCACCTCAAGGGACTCCGGCTGCCCTGCGCTTCTGCTGGTCTGTACAGCTCTTTTGTGTGAATTAGGGAAAAAGTACCCGGTTCTCAAGTTACTTTACTGCCATCTGTTGAAGAATTATTGTAATAAAAATGCGGCTCTACAATGACTGGTAAGGAACGAGGCTTCCCCCATCCAGAGTCGTTCAGCGTGCACCCTGCTCAGCTCCACATGCAGCTCCGAGACCACCACAGGCGCCCTCCGGGCCACCCAGGGGGCAGGGAGAATTAGCAGTGGAGCAGACTTCAACTTGCCTGGCACAACAGTGTCTTGGGAAACTAGGTTGTAAGCTAAGGACAGAAGCTTCACAGTAACCTATGAAGTAGGGATTCTTACCATCCCAGTTTTTCGGACAGCAAGCCGAATCAAGTAGGTTGAAGCCCTGGCCCACAGTCGCATGTCTGTGAGGTGGCTGAGCTGGGATTTAAACCTAGGCAGAGAGAACCCAGAGCCTGGCTTCTTCACCACAGTGACACGTTCCTCTCGCAAGGCTCTGCGAAACCCCACTGGGTGTGGCAACTCCATCTCAGCCACTGTCAAGTGTTTAGACCCCTGCACCTTGCTCTGTGCGTGAGTCTGTAGCTACAGTCTTTTTCCAGTTTTGACAAAGGAAGAGGGATTTGTGCCCTTTTTCTGCTGGCCCTTGTTTGTAATGAAGTGCGTCTCTCATTCCGGAGTGACCTCTGGCCCCTGTGCTGCGCCAGGGCTTTCCTTCTTCACACCAGCCCCCACTCTTGAGTTGCAGAATGACCGGCCTACACTTGGCTAGGGCTGCTGGGGTTCTGTCTCACCGGGACTGCCCCTCCTTCCGCCTCTGCCTGGTCCATTCTTTAATCCCACCACTTTTTGAGCCCTAATTGCTGTTCTCCCCTATAACATGGCTCTCGTTTTCTTTGCAAAGCATCTTGCGCACTGTCTGAGTTAGAAGAGAAGTGCCTCGGGGCAGGGAGTGCCCTGGTGGGTGTTTGCCAGTGCCTAGAGTGCTCCGTGAATTAGCACCTGGAGGGTTTGGTACGTACTAATTATTATTGAAATACAAAAATACTTCCTCAACCATGGGGAAGCATCCTACAAGATTAGCCTAATTGCCTGTACATGTTCTTTAAAAAAGAAGAAAACCTCCCTTCCTGTCCAAAAGAGCTCTCGGGTCTCAGAAGGCAGCCAGAACCCAGGACTCCTTCTCGGTTGTTACTGTAATGCGTTTATGCTGATTCAGAAATGCTTGTTTGCAAGACGGTGAGTGAGGGCCTTTTGGTCCTGTGGACCCGCTTGCACCATTTGGGCTGGCGGTCAGGAAGCGGAAAGGCAGGAGTGGCCCTCGCCTCGGTTCGTTTGGGCCCAGAATCTCTTATTTCCTCAGTGACATTCACGGTTTAAAGTCAACGAACAGTATTCATTATTCAGGGGGCTTAAAGTGAATTTCATGTATATTTATGTAGACATTTACTGCCAGAATGAGTCAACAATTTTATTAGCATTTTATGATGCAGAGGGAGAGGCTTTTAAGACTTGTTGAATTTTAGTGTGGACATGTGTGTGTCAGAAGGACTGGTTACAGAACTATGATCCTTTCCAGTGCTGACTTTGAGAATATACTTAGAAGAGTCGTTAGACAGTTTCTTGTGTTCAAAATCTTTACACAAGAACTTGTTGGCCTGTTATCCCAAATATGAGATTTAGTAAGTATATTTTCATTAACAGTTTAATGAATGTCCTTTTATGAAAGAAATGGTACTCAGAACAAACTGAAACGATGTTGAACTTATCTATTGAAGTTACCTGCAAACTTTCAATGGAAAATAGTGGTGCTTTTTCAAAGAAAAGAATTCCTTTTATCCCTTACTCGAGTGTCCACATCTGATGAGACGGTGTAATGACAGAGCCCGGCTGCATTGTTCAGCTTGGGTTTGAGACGGACTCGGGGAGAAGGAGCTGCTCTCCATCCTCAGCGCACGCTCCTGCAGGCATCTCCCAGCGCCAAGACCAGCAGCTCTCACTTTGCTTCAGGCTTCCGATGATCGCCGTGGAGCAAGCTGCACCAGCAAACGAGCACAGCTGCCTAGGTGGTTTCCTTTTCCAGGGCAGGCAGTGCTCTCTTGCTGCTCTGGAAGCAGTTGGACACTCTGTGCCTTTAAAGCTAAAGCCTGGGGAGGGCCCATCACTGTGCTGGGTAGCGTTACAGGTCCGAGGCCGGGGCGCCCTCTGTTCGTGGTCCTCAGCCCCAGCCGCACTTTCGAGTGTCCTGGGAGCCTTTGTACAAGGCTCCATTGCCAGGGCTGTATCCTGGATTACAGCAGGGGAAACTGAGGGGAAGGACTCCTGGACAGCCTCACACGCTGACATCTTAAGAAAATCATAGCATTAGGTGACAGTGACTGATCTCAGCAGAAATGCTGTTTGATTTGGGACTGAGCAGTTGTTTAATGAGATTATGAGCAGTGCAGAAAACAAGGTGGGACACCTGACAGTCACGGACTTTGACAACTTGCCCTGTAAAAAGATTGAGTGTGACAGAGCCACCTTCAGTGCCTCCCACACTCTTCATATTGAAGAGAAGCTTTGTTGTCAGTGTGACAGTTTGGTTATGTGGTAGGTCCACCCCCTACCAAAGCCAGGGCATGATAGTTCAATTTATGTGTCTAGTAGACAGAATGGAGCAGCTAAGGTCTTTTATTTTTGGATATTAGACCTTTAATTACCCTCTTAATATCTTTTTTTATTTTAAATTTTATTTTTTAGTTACAATTTACATTCAATATTATTTTGTATTAGTTTCAGCTATACAGTGTAGTGCTTAGACAGTTAGTCATATACTAAGCTCTTTTAATTAAGCACTTATTAAATTGGTGTTCCATGATGATAGTGAGTTTTTTTTTAATTGTTTTTCACCCCTGGCTGGTGTGGCTCAGTGGATTGAGTGCTGGCCTGCAAACCAGGCGGTCGCCAGTTCGATTCCCAGTCAAGGCACATGCCTGGATTGTGGGCGGAGTTCCCACTTGGGGGCGTGTGAAAGGCAACTGGTTGATGTATCTCTCACACATCAATGTTTTTCTCCCTCTCTTTCTCCCTCCTTTCCCCTCTTTCTAAAAATAAGTAAATAAAATATTTTTTTAAAATTGTTATTCAACTGTAGTTTATATTCAGTAGTATTCTATATTATTTTCAGGTGTACAGCGTAGTGGTTAGACAGTTACACACTTTACAAGGAGTTCTCTTTGATTTTTCCAGTACCCAATGATGATAGTGAATTTTAATTTTCAAATGCGGTACTCTAAAATTTTTAGATAAGCAGACAGAGAACAGCATTCAGTTGTCGTTTCCTTTGTAATTACTGGAGACAGGGGCATAGAAAGAGGCGCAAATATCATCAACAACATTTCCTCAGAAACCGTAGTATGGGGGCCCTTTTATTGGGTGTTGGAAATGACACCCAGTAGGTTGAGCCTTTGCCTTCGAGAAGTTTGTTCTTTCCTAGGGAGGTTATGTGTGTGCGTGTGCATGCAAATATGAGAAGGAAACAACTAAGCCAAAATAATTTTAGTATGTGTGTGTTTAAATGTTGCTGTACAGTGTGTGTACTGTGAATAAATAGGTACAGAATGACAAGTAGCACAGACAGAAAGTGCCCCTTCAGAGGAAATTGTGGGATTAGGTGGAAGAGTTGATGTGAAATGTGTAGCACAGCGGTCGACACACAGTTAAGGCTCAGTGACTCTCATTATCCACACTTGCTGCTCCAGCACCACTGTAGGAACTCAGAGGGGAATGACGACTGCGGGCTAGGGAGACCAGGGAAGGACAGCATGATTTAAACAATACTCTGTCCATTTTATTTTAATATCTTTTGCCTAAGACTTGAATTGCTAATAGCAAATACTTTGGGAGGTATTATATAATATAAATACATGTTAATGATATGGTCTCTTTTATTTCAGGAACTCTACATTGCTGTAGGAATATCTGGAGCCATCCAACATTTAGCTGGGATGAAAGACAGCAAGGTAACTACACAACAGGCAGTGATGCCAAGAGGAGAAACCCTTGTGTACAATTTTGGGTTTCACTCCATGTTTCCCATTGCGTGAACTTGACCCAGTCACTGAGATCTAGGAACTGAAAGGCGTGCGTCCTGTTCTTCTCTTCATCTGGTTGGTTGCCTGTAGCCGTAGCCCTGGCAGGAGAGGCCTACCCCTGGGTCCCAGCTCCAACGCTGATCCCACCGGGCAGGTCCTGTGCACACCTCCCTTCTTTGTCTGCGCAGTGCGGGTACTGAGATCTCTTTCTGCTCTGACCATTTGTGGACAGAGAAGGTGGGGTGAAAACAACTTGATGAGGTCCTGAGTGACTAGCACATGAGGTTCTGATCCCTCATTCTCTATCTGTTTCACCCTGGTCCCCTAAGAATCTCCCCCCCCCACTCATATGTCAGGAGGGCCCCTCATTTGGGTTGTTTCTAAAATGTGACTGACACATTTTGGGTTGGAGTGTCTTATACCTGAGTAATTTTCAAGAATGTAGTGTACAGAGAAAACACTTGACTTAAACTTTGTGCTTGGATTATATCTGGAGGTCCTGTGTAATGACTCTGTGAACATGTATTTCAGAATATGACACATAAATTCATGCATAGCAATGAACAGTTTGAATTATGAACTTAGTCTTTCACGAAGTCAAAGATGCTTTTGACACTCCTGCTTTTATCCATTCAGATGGAAGTTGGATATAAAAGGTAATAAAACTTTTAACAGGTTTAACTTCTACCTTGAAAAAAATGCATGCTCTGCCTCCTTGTAACCTCTAAATGAATGGCCTCAAAACCCGTCAGATTCGACAGCTGATCAGCAGATCTCTTCACTGAGTTCTGAAAACAGCAGTGCCAGTGGGGAAAATGTTATTTGCTGCATTAAAGGAAAAAAACACTCCAACACTCGCAACCTTAAAAAAAGTATTTTTAGCTGGGCCAGTTCACACATATCTAAAATTCTGCTGCTCAAAAATGAAATACTCTGCCCACTAAGATGATCCTGGTGAAAATTCTCATTCCATGTCAGCAGGGCTGAATGGGGGGAGAGAGATGAACTAGATAGATAGTACACCTCAAAGCAAAAAGGGAGCAACCGAAATGAGGAGACCAGTGTTGGGGAGCAGTCTCTAAGAATACCCTTAAGCCAAGACTGTATCTGTCCATGCAGCCAACAAATACTTACTCAGCACGTACTTGTACTTCAGGTTGGGATACGTAAATGAAAAAGACATAGCCCCGTTTATCACCGTTGGCTGGGGGAGAGACAACACTCTCTGGTTAGACTCTAAAACAGGATTGTAGAGTGAGTGATTGGTTTAAATCAGATAGTTGCATTCATAAATCTGACAGCTACCCTTTTAATTAGCATTGTAGTGTAGTTGAAAGAATATGAGATGTGATTGTTATATCAAATGAGTCAATGTAATGAAGCACTTGTGAATTACATGCATACTGATGTGGTTGAATACAGTCTGTGCTCTGAAAGCTCTGGAAGGAAGAGTATGAATTTATAAGGACACAGGAGAGTGCTAGGGTGGCAAGCAGGATTTTATCATCGTCATTTACAGTCGATAATGCAGGAATATTCTTTTAGTAAGCTGAAAAAGTGTAAACAGCCCGAATCTTTTTTTCTTACATACTTCAGTGGTTCCTTGCTCACAGTTATGTGCTGTTACTTTAAAAGGAACTTTTATATAGTGGGATGAAAAAGCTTTCAGATGATTAAACTGTCAGATGTTTAAGTAGGTAGACTCCAGGAAAATAATTACCCATCATTAATTAAATAAATCTCTGCTAGTAGCTGTGAAACGGGCTACATATGCCCAGAAGAGAGACACCTCCATGCAAATCAATGCCCGTGGCTCAAAATGTTTGTCCTTGTGACTTTGGATTTTTGAGCCTCAGTTGGGAACCGTTGTCTGTCATCTCAGACCACACATCTTCCCGTGTCTATGGCGCATTCCCCTGGGTGGGTGCCCCCTGGACTGCACTGTGCTCCAGTCGCAGGTGTTCTGGAAGATGATGCCCATCGCTTCGAGGGGCTCCTCAGGGGCCCCTATAGGGGAATCACATATGTTGTGTGACCTTTTTTTAAGTCTGGTTATATCAAATTACTTTCAAACTGTGCTCTAGCTGCTTTCATGAGATAGAGTAATAGGCAGGTGGAAACTTATTTTTGCTTCTAGAGATTTGAATTACTATAATCTATAAAATTTAAACTCTACTTTTACTTTAACTGTGATAGTGTCAGAAGCCAGCTGTGAGGAACTCATCTGTGTGGTCGCTTTGTAATTTCCTCACATCTGCACTTGCTGTTGAATGTCCTAGTCTGGTTCCAAAAAGGGGAGAAAACTGAAAACGAAGGGACCAGAAAAAGCACGATACCCCTTAAACTCTCCTGCAGATAACTTTAGCCAGAGGGTGAGGGGCTTACAACAGTGCCGGCCACCCAACTCTTTGTACGTCTGTGATCTGAAGCTGCAGTCAGTGATCAAAGCACAGATCCCCTGTTTTTGGAGGACAGGGTCCTCTTTGCCACCTCGGGCTCCTGCAGGGTGTCTGCACAGTGGCCTGCTACCAGGACTGGGTGGCAGGAGAGGGCATGGGAGCTGCCCTGCAAGGAACTGCAGCCTACCCTGCAAGCCTTCCCCTGGAAGTTGCAAGCCTTCGGTAGACTCCAGAGTTCCCAGGTGGTTACCTGAGACCGATTCTGCCAGTGCAGGTGGGGAGACAGCTTCCTGGAGACTCCCACAGTCCTCTCTTCTGAGTCGTTACTTATCTAAAATTAAGCGTGTGTTTATAAGTCAAAAATAACTTTAAAAAAATAATGATTTGAAGCCTTTTTATTATTGTGATGGGTTCATGGTGGGAGTGGGAGATAAGTTTATGTTCCAACACAGTTCTGAATTTACAGTATTGGCATAAATGAATCAAATGAATCTAATTTGGTAGACATTTTTGAACACTATAAATTTGTTATTAGGGAAGTTAAAACTATCAATTTATGTGGTGTATTTTCTTGACAAGGGACAACCTCTTTGTTTTTATTTCACAGACAATTGTGGCAATTAACAAAGACCCAGAAGCTCCAATTTTTCAAGTGGCAGATTATGGAATAGTTGCAGATTTATTCAAGGTAAGCTGTTGTCTAGATCGTCATTTGAAAACCTCTCAGAGTTGGTCAGGGGAAAAAAGTTGTTTTAAGGAGACATTGTGTGTGTCTGTGTGTGTGTATATTAATATATGTACACAGTTTTGAACTACTGAAAGTGAAGTTGTCCTAATAAATACATGATGTTTATATAGAGCATTATAACTTTCCCTTTAAGGAGTCTGTATTGTATTTAAAATATCCATATGTCTCTTGGCATCTCATGTACTCAGTACACAGTATGAAGTGATTCAAGTAATTATAACCTAGAATCATATTTGGCAGGTACTGTAAAGAAATTTACATCAGATCCCCTCGTTTGGAGATTGCCAGTGATGCTGTAGCTTTTCGGTGTAAGAATGGGCACTCAAGTCCAGCCTGTCTGACCTAGCAAGTACCTCCTGCTGGCCGTGCTGGCAAGTTTAAAGCCTTCCTGACGTGGGAGGTGTAGAGGAGAGCACTTACTTCCCGCTCCTCACATACTTCACTTTTTGTAGTGTTCTTTCTACTCTGCTGCTACCCGTATTTATCCTCCCAGTGAAAGAAATTACTTCAGTGATATTGATGAGCACCCGATATTCATTTGGCCGTATTTAAAGGTCACAGTTTATGTGTGGCCTGGCCTCTTTTTGTCCCTCAGGGCCTGCCTGTAAGCTTCAGGGGTTGCCTTGTGCAGAAATCACTCATGCAGGAACTGAGGCTCTGAAAGTGGCACCCGGCCCTGGGAGACGCGTTTGCTGCAGTGAGGAGGAAGCCCTCAGGGCTTTAGCAGAGAGGCTGCAACCTGAGGACGGAGCCGGGGGCGGACTGCCAGCCAGTCTGTTGGCTTGTTACCCTGGCTCTCCCAGCACTGTGTATGATCTAGATGAACTAATGAGTGCACATCTCTACCCTGAAGTACACGTGCATGCTCAGGGAAGGGCAGACCCCTCAGCGCTCCGTAGTCATTCAGTAAGTAGTGCAGAGGCTAGAGTGGAGCTTTTGCCCTGGGTCAGCATGGGGCATCCTTTCCCTCAGAAGTGCCCCTTCCCGAGAGCCCGTACTTTGCCTTGGGAGGAGTACAGCCCCTCTTCAGCAAGCTTGGGATCCTGTTACCTGGCCCAGCTGCATAAGAACAAACAACAATGGCAGTCATTTGGCCACAAAGATATCCTGCTAGGAGGAAAAGTTACTGCAAGAAAAGGAAACTTTTTGCATTTCTGTACCAGGGTGACTTTGTTCAAGTAGCAAGCATTTAGTTCAGTGAGATGCAGTTAAGAGGTAAAGACCTTTGAATTGAATTGAGACAGAGACAGAATGCTCAAAGAGGTATCTTGGTGAGAATTGTAGGACAATAATGTGGAAAGGGACCGCAGAAGTCATCCAGTCGGCTGAGATTCTTAAACTATTTTTGATGTTTTAAGAAGCCTACATTTGACTCTTAGAGAGGTTAGACTAAGACATAATGTTTGCTTTTAGGTAGAATTATATTGAGGTAGTGACTATCTCATGCCACTTGGAGCTGTGAAGCAGTTGTATATGTCTTTGATGAATAAAAAAGGGAGAAGAGTTAATTGGTCCTTAAAAGATACTGTCTGGAGAAAAAACTAGTTATATAGATTATGAAAATATTAAAAATGCTGTTTAAGTTGCAACCTTCCATTTGTTAGTACAAGTAAAGTGCATTCTTTTTACTTATTTTGATTTTTTTATCCTCATCCAAGGACACTTTTTTCATTGCTTTTAGAGAGAAAGAAAGGGGTTGGGTTGGGGTGGGGAGAAAAACATCAGTTGCCTCCCATACATGCCCCAACTGGGGATTGAACCTAAAACCTAGGTATGTACCCTGACCAGGGATCGAACCCCCACAGCCTTTTGGTTTACGGGACAGTGCTCCAACCGAGCCACACCAGCCAGGGTGAGGTGCATTCTTTTTAATTTGTCTGTGTCCCCAAGAGATGTGATTTGGGGGAATTACTCAGCAGGTATTGGCACAACTACTCCAGGCTCCTGGCTCTGTCCTTTCTCTTATCGCTCTGCCTTTCCACCTTCCCATGCGCTGCAGCTGGGAGGTTCGCCACCACTGTGCTTAGATAAGTTGCAGTCAGAAGGACCACATCCCCACCAGATGCGAGGAGCCCAGACAGCACCCATCAAATTGTTCTCTCAGTTGAAATTGGAATGAGTGTAACGTAATCATAGATGATTATTACAATAATTCTGACAGAACAGTGGACACAGTGGTTTAGTGAATGTACTTCACACTGGGGCCATGCTCTGTCTTTTAAAAATCAAATATTTAAAGGTATAATATTTAAAAATACAATCATGTACACGATGAATAAAAATTAGCATTATTTATTTGGGATTAAAATCTTAGAGGAAATGTAAGTCAAATAATAGCTATGTAAAAAGGACTTTCTTAGACTAAATTTTGTGTAAAATTTAAAATTTTAAACTGTATTACACATAAGTATATGAGGTCTGTCCGGAAAAGTCCAACCACCGTTATACGATAATGGGAACGGTTTGCGCGACATCGATGTCACCTGGCAGCCAAGGAGAGGGTGGACAGGAATGTGCGTGCGTGAACAATGATGACTTCAGTATACTGGTCAGCAGGGGTGGTAGACACCGTCGAGTGAGCGCGTGCCCTATGTGGCCATCACATTCAAAACGACCGAGCAAGTAGAGTGAATCTGCATCGGATTTTGCATTACGCTTGAACGTTCCTTCCCAGAAACTTTGGATGACTCCGAAGGCTTTCGGGGACGATGCAGTGAATGCGGTACATGTAAAAGTGTGGCACAAATGCTTCAAAGATGGTCAAGAATCTGTTGAAAGGGATCCACGTTCTGGAAGGCATACAACAAGCAGAACACCTGAGAATGTGGAACATGTATGGACTGTAGTCAACAGAGATCGACAGCTGACAGTGTGAGAACTAGAAGCTGACCTGCGGGTTCCAAAAACTACTGTGTCTGAAACTTTGATGCAGGATCTCGGCAGGCAACGTATTGTGGCAAAATTTGTTCCATGCCTTCTGTTAACAGAGTAGAAGGAACATCATTCCACAGTTGCTAATGACTCAAACAGCTACCAATGAACCAGATGTCCTCAAGAAGGTCATAACTTTGAAGGGGAACTGAGTCATCATTGTTCTGTGTACAGTGTTTCTTGTATCTTGTATGTTCTTCAATAAATGCCTATTTTTCATATTACATGACTGGATAATTTCTGGGCAGACCTCAGTATATAGCTATTAAACTACTAACTCTCTAAGGGATATTACGCCTGCCAAATTTTATCATGCCTGAAGTAAAAATGTACGTGTACAATATTTTCTTATGTTTCTTGTTTCACTTCACCTTTCAGCAATCGTATGAGTTAAGACAGGTTGGTTGTGTTTTTTCTTCCATATAATGAGGATTATATGATACAGAAATTAAGAGCTTTATTTTATATTCTTTCTTGGCCACATACGTTAAATTATCTTGGTCACATTATTTAATTCCTCTGAATATAAGCTTTCTCATAAAAAATAGAAATATTTACCTGCTTTACAAGGTTGTAATGAAGATTAAATGTGACTATACTGCACTCAGTACAGTCAGCGCTAAATATTGGCCTGAAGACCTGAGACGGTGTAGAAGTAGGCGGCAGCTACGCTAACCTGCGCCCAGGACCGAACCGGCATTACAGCTAAATTACATAAAAATCATCCTGAATAACCAGCTGAACACTAGCTGGAGAGAAGCCTTATAAGCAAGGACTTACAGAAATAAACACATCACCACAGTGAGACCGGTAGGTAGGGCAGAGGCAGGAGAGGCCTGGCTGGGCTCCCATGGGCAGTGGCTGAAGTTCTGGAGGGACATGTCCCACTAAGTGGAGTGATTTCCACTAAGAAATGTGGGGTCTAAGCCCCAGGCTGGGCTCCTAAGGCTAGAGCACCAGAACCAGGAAAGGAACCTAAATAACGTTTGGCTGTGGCTGTGAAACGCAGTGGTGTTTCTGTCCACCAGTGAGAGACGGCTAGACACACACACAGCCTCTTCAAGGGCCAACACAAAAAATTTTGTTTGCAGCCACTTACCCTAGGCTCTGGCAGAGGGAGGGCAGAGTGGACAAGAGACGTGTGAGGGGAGCCTGGGGTTGGTGGCTCTAGGAGAGAGCTGAAGGATCAGCCACCAGGATCCCTGTGCTGAGTCATTCCCTGTACTGCAGAAGCCATTCTTCTCAGGAGGAGTGCCCCCTTTAATGTGGCATCAGCCCGACGGGAAGCACTAGTCCCAACCTGTGGACCTAGAGCCTGGCTGTACAGGAGTACACAACTGGAGACAATCTCAGTGTTTAGGTTTAGCAGGAAGCCTGCAGGTGAAGGACAGTCTCTAGGAGCTCCGAGACTTTAGCTGACCTTTCCCAGGGCACAGTCCTGGTAAAAGCTGGCCATGGTGCTCAGCCTGGTTCTTTCTGCATGCACCCCGGCCCAGCAGATGGAGCCACAAGCCGTGGATTGCTGATAGCTGCAAACAGGTTTTCCAGGGCCCGTCACAGCCAGCGTCTGACATAGGTCTGCACAGGAGTCTTGACAGTTCTACCTAATACATAGGAAACAAACACAAAGAGGCAGCCAAAATGGAAGATAAACAGGCCCCAAATGAAAGAACAGCAGAATTTTCCAGAAGAAGAACTAAATGAAATGGAGGCAAGCAATCTGTCGGATACAGAGTTTAGAGTAAAAGAATACACTGAGGACGCCAAACAAGATGGAGGCATAGGTAGACAGTCTTCACCTCATTGCACAACCATTAGAAGGAACACAACTAAAAAATGAAAAACACCCAGAACTTCCAGAAAATCACTTAGAAAAATACCCAGAACTGTATGAAAGTCCACCAACCAAGGATTTAAAGAAGCTATATTCATCCAGATGGGTAGGAGGGGTGGAGATGGGGAGTTCTGGAGGAGAGAATACAGTGTGACAGCAGCTGCTGGCAGAATGGGCAGTCCCACATTCACATGTGTATAAAAATCAAGGGGACACGTTGTGAGCAAGTGATCCCAGCCCTAGGCCAGATGACGCAGCCCAGGGTTCCAGCGCCGGGAAAATAAAGTCTCATAACTTCTGGCTGTAAACCAGGTGGGAGTTGGGATGATGAAAGAAACTGCTGGTTTCTTAGGAGAACCCAAAATGTACACAAACCCACCCACTCTGGGAAGCACAAACAGGACAGCAGCTTGGAGGGGTGCCAGTCGCATAAGGGACGTGGATGAAGTGACTGTAAAAGGGGCGAATGCCAGGCAAGCCCCCTTGCTGCTGCTAGAAGTCAGCTAGCAGCGGCATTGGCCCCTCTTCGACCCCTTCCGCACACCTACAGCCACAAAGCAGCGAAGCAGGTCGCCCCACCCTGGTGAATACCCAAGGCTCTGCCCCATACAACTTAACAGGTGTGTTAAGACAGGAAATCAAAGCAGCTCTGCTAGTACAGACACAGGGAGGCTGCCAAATGAGGAACAAAATATGACCCAAACGAAGGGACAGAATGGAGCCCCAGAAGAAAACTAAGGGATGAGGAGATAGCCAGCCTATCAAACTTATGCTAGTTCAAAACACTGGTGGCCGAATGCTCAAAGATCTCATTGAATACAGGAAAAGCATAAGGGAAGAAATGGAGGCTATACTAAAGGACATAAAGAAAAATCCACAGGAAACCAACAGTGAAGGGAAGGAAGCTGGGTTTCCAGTCAGTGATTTGGAACATAAGAATTAAACAATCAACCAGAAAAAGATAAACAAGATTTAAGAAAATGAGAGTTTAAGAAGACTCTGAGACATCTCCAAAAGAGCCAACATCCGAACCCTAGGGGTGCCAGAAGGAGAAGAGGAAGAGCAAGAAATTGAGAACTTACTTGAAAAAAATAATAAAAGAGAACTTCCCTAATTTGGCGAAAGAAGTAGACATACAAGTCCAGGAAGCACAGAGAGTCCCAAACAAGTTGGACCCAGAGAGGTCCACACCAGGACACATAAATAAAATACCAAAGGTTAAAGATAAAGAGAATCTTACAAGCAACAAGAGAAAGGCAGAGAGTTACCTACAAAAGAGATTCCATAAGAATATCAGCTGATTTCTCAAAAGAAGCTTTGCAAGCAGGAAGGTACTGGCAAGAAGTATTCAAAGTGATGAGAATCAAGAACCTACAACCAAGATTACTCTGTCCAGCAAAGTTATCATCTAGAATCGAGGGGCAGATAAAGTGCTTCTCAGACAACGTAAAGCTAAAGGTGTTCATCACTAAACCAATATTATGTGAAATCTTGAAGGAACTTACCTGAGAAAACAAGATCGAAACTATGAACACTGAAATGTCAAACACATAAAACTATCAACAGTGGAATCGAAAAAACTAAGCAAACAAGCAGAACAGACACAGAATCATAGATAGGAAGAACATTGGGGTGGCGGTCAGTGGGGAGGGATCTCGAGGGGAATGGTGGAAAAGGTGATGGGGTTAAGAAGTACAAATTGGTAGTTTGAGAATAGGCAGGGGGATGTTAAGAGCATGTATAGGAGATGGATTTGCCAAAGAACCTGCATGCATGACCCATGGACATGAACAAAGGAGGGGGCATTGCTGGAGGAAGTCGGGGGTGCTGGATGGAGGGGGGCAAAGGGGGAAAAGCCGGGACAGCTATAACAGCAAAATCAATTTAGAAAAATAAAATAGGTCCTATATATGCAAGGGAAAAATAAAGAAAAATTTACCCTTTGTGACAGCGTGGATGGACCTAGAGAACATTATGCAAAGTGAAATAGGCCAGTGAGAGAAAATAAATACCATGTGATCTCCCTCATATATAGACTCTAATAAAGAAACTGAACTAAAGCACAATAGAGACAGAGCAGTCTGAGAGCTCAGCGGCGGCAACAGGGTGGGGTGGGGGTAGAGAGTGGAGGGATAGAGCAAAACGGAAAAAGTGCTCATGGGCATGGACAACAGTGTGGTGATTGCAGGGGTGGAGGGGTTATAAGAGGGGAGAAAGGGTAATGGGAAAAAAATACAAAAAATAGTTAGCCTGTCTGTCTGTGTTTCCTCCCATACAGGCAAGTAGTCGGTGCCCAGTAAACGGCCAATGCAGTTGACCCTGAGCACCACGGGTTTGAACTGCGTGGGTGCACTTATACGTGGATTTTTTTTTTTTTTAAGAAATACTCAATGTATTTTCTCTTTCTTTTGATTCACTTAGTGACATTTTGTTTTCTGTAGCTGCCTTATTGTAAGAATACAGTATGTAATACACGTAACATACAAAATATGTTATTGGATGGTTATTGATAAGCCTTCTGTCAACAGTAGGCTGTTGTTTGTTACGTTTTGGGGGAGTCAGTTATACACAGGTTTTCAACTGCATGGTGGGTAGGCACCCCAACCCCTGCGTTGCTCAAGGGTGAACTGTATTGTATTTGGAGTTAAGAGTGATAGACCATAGGGCACCACCTGACTGGTTGTTTTTTAAAAAAATATATATAATAGCTTTACTGAGATATAATCCACATACTATAAAATTTACCCTTATATACAGTTAGTGTTTTTTCAGTATATTCAGAGTTGTGCAGTCATTACCACTGCCTAATCCCAGCACATTTTCATCACACAGAGAAGAAATTCCGTATGTTTAGCAGTCACTCTATTCCATACTCTGCCCAGCCCATGGCAACAACGAATCTACTTTGTATCTCTATAGATTTGCCCATCCCGGACATTTCACATAAATAGACTATATGAAATAGACTCCATGTTCATAGAATGTATCAGCTCTCTGCGCCTTTTGATTACCAAATAATATCCAATTTCTGGATATAACACATTTCACTTACCCATTCTGGTTGTTTCCACTTCTTAGCTATTATAAATAATGCTATTATGAGTATTCATGTGTAAACTTTTGTGAAGACCTGTTTTCATCTTGTTTGCGTATGTGTCTAGACATGGAATTGCTGGGTCACTTGATAGCTCTGCGTTTCATCTTTTGAAGAACTGCCAGACTGTTTTCTAAAGCGGCTGCCCTATTTTACATTCCCACCAGTAACGCAGGAGGACCCTAATTTCCATACACTTGCTGATGCTTGTTATTGTCTGTCTTTTTTATTATAGCTACCCCAGTGGGAGGAAAGTGGCATTTCAATATGGCTGTGATTTACATTTTCCAGATGGCTAATGGTGTTGAGCATCTTTTCGTGTGCTTATTTGTTGTTGTTTTTTGAGAGAGAGAGAGAGAGAGAAACACAAATTTTGTTGTTCCAGTTATTGATGCACTCATCGGTTGATTCTTATATATGCCCTGACCAGGGTTCAAACCCTCAACCGTGGCATATCAGGACGATGCTCTAACCAGCTGAGCTACCCGGCCAGGGCCATGTGCTTATTGGCCATTAGTATATCTTCTCCTAAGAAATGTTTATTTGGTCCTTTGCCCAGTTTTCTTTTTGCCCATTTTTAGATTGAATCGTTTGTCTCTTTCTTGTTAAATTGTAGGAGTTCATGTATTCTGGATATTAAACCTTTATCAGAGGCAGCCATACCTCGGTACTTGGCTTCAGAACTTGTCAAATCCTGTACTTGTCGCATTTTGACAAGAAAAAAAATGTTTCAGCCCTAGGCGCTTGCTTGCCACTCGGGGCCCCTCCCTCAGGATGAAACAGAGGTCAACATGTCAGGCTCACAGTAGCTCGCAAACAGTTCAACACTCATCACTTCAGCACTTGTCAAAAGTTCCAGAATGAATTTGCTATGAGTACTGAGGTACCACTGTATATGGTTTTCAAATATTTTCTCCCATTTTGTAGATTATCTCACTTTTTTGTTCATGTCTTTCGGTGCACATTTTTAAAATTTGATGAAGTTCAGTTTATGTTTTTTCTTTTGTTGTTTGTTTTTGGTGTCATAACTAAAAATCCATTGCCAAATTCCAAGGTCCTAAAGATTTACCCCTATGGCTTCTTCTAAGAGTTTTATGGTTTTAGCTCTTATAGCTAGGTTACTGAGCCATTTTGAATTAATTTCTGTATATGGTGCGAGGTGAGGGTCCAGCATCATTCTTTGGCACCTGGATACCCAGGTGTCTCAGCCCCACCTCTTTTGGAGACACTCTTCTGTTCCCACTGATTGGACATGGCGTGCCACGTGTCGCAGCATTCACCCTTCCCAGCATAGCTGCTCCCTGAGTCGTCCTAATCCCGTTGCTGTGACTGGAACCTGCAACGTTTATTTCTGTCTGCCTCCATGCACGCATACATACACACATACGTGTATGTAAACATACACACACATGCATGCATGCATATATACATATATACATGTGTGTGTGTATATCCATCCCCTAAGGATCCTTATTAATGGTCTGATTTTTCCTAATCCACACTAGTCTCCCCCAGAACTCCTGACTTTGGAGTAGTGTATTCTTCTCGTCCTCTCACATGAAGTGTAAGACGAGCACATTTCTGACTGGGCGGTTCAGCGTTCCCCAACTAGGGGTCACTCCCGGGGGGCAGGAATCAGGCCTGGACTTCTCTATCTGCCGCACTGTTTACCTTGACAAAGTATTAAGTAAATCAGTGAAATGTAACTGTGTTTGATTTATATCAGTTCATTGTCATAATGTCAATTTATTTTCATTTGGTCTTACCAAGTAGGGGTCTGCTCTGTAGTATCTAAAATAGAATAAAACAAGAATCCAGATCTTTCAGTGTGCTCAGGCCACCAGACACCCATGAACCCTAGGTGGCATTTTCTTTTCCCCAACTAAGACATCGTGTGCAGTGCCTGGGAAGTCTGAGGTTGATCTAATAAAAAAGGATATAGATGGTGGAGAGAGAGAAAGCCCTCTTAACCCTTTTGGGAATGCGGCAGGAGGACATTCTGTAAAGTTTTTAAAAAACTGTATGTTCTGAACCAAATTCACGTTTCCTTTAAAAGAAGTTGGGCTGCAGCCTGTTTTTCATGGAACGTGTAGGTCCCACGTTAGCCTCGTTGAGCATGTCATGTGTGAGTGGCATGAGCTCGTGGCCTGTCCGCCAAGGAAAGTGGGAGATGGTGCCAACACTGGATGCCGCCCCAGGCTAATGCCTGCTGGCTCCATGGGAAACACGGGCCTTTCGGCTGAAGACAAAGTGACTTTGGGGAGAAACAACATGTTGACAATTACCTTAATAAATTTTGTACGAACACATCATTTCCACCTAATGGAAATGTCGCTCTCTTAAATAATTGAGAGGCCATCCTGATCAGGGGGGTTCCACTGGGATCTTTGTGCACTAGGGCGACTGCCTCTTGGAAGCCTGGGTAGTTATTGATATTTTACACGAGTGGCTCAGCTAGTGCTCCGGTGAGCTGCATGTGATGTCCTCCAGTCCCCACACACAGCTCCCCGCCGTGGCCCAGGCTGTCTGTCACAAGGCAGCTCCACACTGAACGCTCCAGTTGCAGCCCCCGAACTGCTAAGACTCAGGGTTAGTAAATAACCCTTTTTAACACGGGCACCAACGCAGTCAGTGTGTTTCTGCTCACTGTGTTCGCTGGCCAGTCATGCGTTAGCAGAAGGCCTTGGTTTTACTGGGGTCATGATCTTGAACATTCAGTGTGCAGCTCCTTTTTATGAGCCAGAAGGTAGTAACGTGTGCTGCAGAAGCAGCAACAGTGTTTGTGAAGCGAATGGTGAGTGAGTGAACCGGGAGGAGAAGGTCGAGGAGGCCGACAGGAGTCACGATGAGCAAGAGACTTGGCGTGGCCTCTGAAGGCAGCGCAGGAAGGAAGGCGGCAGGCCAGGGAGCTGAGAGGGCCTCTTGCCGACCAGAACCGCGGACCCCCGCTTTGCACAGAGCCTTCCCGCCTTCCCGCGGACCCCCTGCCGGCCGTGTGTCGGGGTGGCCCGTCCCTCAGAGGTCCTCCCCCCGATGGTGGCACAGTTCCTGGGTGGGGAGAAGAGACACAGGGGCCTCGGGAGGGATTCACATTCTTTCCCCTGGGGAGTGGGCGGCAGTGATGACTGTGTCACAGTGAGGCTCACGTGGCTTAATTCCTTCTTTTTAAATTTGCAGGTAGTTCCTGAAATGACTGAGCTATTGAAGAAAAAATGATTCATGGTCATGTCTTGAGAAAAATTATGAGAGTATTCAGCCGAAATCTTAGAAATTCATGGCTATTTTAGCAGTCATTGGAAAGCTGCATTTCATAAACCGAGAAAAAATTATAACAAATGCCAGAATGCTTTTTTATGGGGCTATTATGTTTCTTTTTAATTGTGGTTCCAAACAATTATTTTTGAAATTTTCTAATTATGTAATATATAATAAAGTCTTTCCACAGCTTTAAAACTACCACCAGAAAATATGTCTAGCTTGGTAAAGAGAAAATTGAAGAGCAGTAGTAAAAACTCATTTATGATCTTTTCTTTGCCTGCCTTGGTCATGGAGGACTGCGTTTGAGGCAAGAGTGTAAATATGAATGTTGCCACCATCCTAACTCCCCGACCTACGTCAAAAGAACAGGGTGGCCAGATTCAGAGTGGAGAAGGCATGGCCAGGGCACGTGAACGTGATCTCAGATGTACCCCCATCTTCAGAAACACGAAGCCGAGGTGACAGGAGCCCACCTGACTTCAACCTGACCCCGCTGAATATACTCACTGGGTCCACTTAAATTGTTTTCCATTTCATTTCAAGGTTTTGTCAGCCGATAGGGCTTTGTGCCTATAAAGGAGAGGCCAGGGCGTGCTTTCAGACGGCCTCTTCTGCTAACAGGAAGTTCGATATTATTGTAAATGTTTAACATACCGCCCGGAGGACGCCCTGGCTGTGTTTCAGCCCTCCCGATGGCTTGCTTTGGGCTGTCTCAGGAGGCAGCCAGGCACGTGGGTCACCACACGAGTGGTTGGCTCTGGCACGCGCCGTGCTGCCCGAGGGCACGGCTGAGGTTGCGTGTCCCGCAGAGCGGGCAGCTGTTTGACTGTAAGCCCAGAGCAGATTGGAGAGGGTTTAGTGAGGCCTGCAGGAAGGTGTGGAGAGGGAGATGTCTGGGCCGTGGGAAAGTTGTGGCAAGAGCTGCCACCCCGAAGGAGGTGTGCAGCGCTTACAGGAGTTAACGGAACACGGGCAACAGCAGGGAGGAGATGGTAAGTGCCGGTGATACCGTGGCGGGGGTGGAGAGGCCTTCCTCGCGCTGGCTGGTTGAACCTCTTTGATTTGTGTCATAATCACTTTTTGCTATGAATCACGTTTAGAAGTTGAATGTTTCTGGCATTTCAGCCTTCTGCTTTGAGGCGAGAGGAGAGGAGTGAAGCTCAGTCTCAGAGCCGTAGGTCCCTGCAAGGCCGAGCTGCCCGCCGCCTGGCCTGGCCCCCAGTGCGGGCAGGGAGGGCGGGACCCTGAGGAGGAAATGGAGAAGGTGTAAAGTGACTTGTCTGAGGCCACATGGCTTCCAGGCTCTTCCCAAAGGAGCTGGCCTTGCTCAGGGCCATCTCCATTTACCCCTCATCCCTGCTGGACATGGTAACTGAGGACAGGAGAGGGAGCCAAAGGGAAGACTGCCCCAGGTGGCACCCTGGCACGGCTTCTAGCCTCAGAGCAAACTGCCGGGCCGCCTTCCTGTGGCTCCCGTCACGACTGCCCCAGTCCCACGCAGCTGTTCACCTGACACTCACTGGGTGCGACCGACTCATCACCATTGTAGTGGCCGAAGGGCGGTGCTTACTGTGTGCCAGGCACCGTTCTGACCGTTTGTGTTAATAGTCTTCAGACACCGTGTAAGATAGATTCTGTTAATATCCCTGTTTTACAGATGAGGAAGCTGAGGCACAAGGAGGTACTATAACTTGCCAAGTTCAGCTTATAACCAGAGCCAGGATTTGAAACCAGGAAGCCCGTGCCTTGGCTGGAGGAGCAGCGAGACTCGCTGCACAGCGCCCTCAGGTAAAGGGCACTGAGTGCTGGGTGCTGGGGGGGCTCACACGCAGGGTCCTCATTGAGGAGGGGAGAGGGTATTCTGGGCCTGTCTTTCCAGTAGCATTTTATTCAACCCGAAAGACCCTGTGAGTGCCACTTAGACTTGACTTTTAGAAGGCAGCCGTGTGAGGGGGCAGGTTGTTAAAAATGTTACATGTGCTAGAAGGTGTGGCTTGGTGTGCCCTTCCTATCCCTGCGTTTTACTGGAAGCAGGTAGTCAGCCCCTGATGACGCTGCCCTGCATCTGGCTTGAGGGTCCAGGGCTGTGGCTGTGGGAGCAGGTGGGCAAAAGGGGTTGGGGCAGCTTTCTGTGGTGTGTGTGCACTTTTCCTGCCTTTCTGCCGAGTGTTTTGCAGCCTTTGGTCAACCTCATACAGCCTCTGGGAGTTTGGCGGCCTGGTTTCATGGGCAGAGACCTACCAGGGCATGTAGATCAGGAGGATGACCACTCACTCTGCTTTTCAGGGGCTGAGAAGGCCCAGGGCCCAACCTCTCCCATGGCCCCACTGACTCCGCAGCTGTGCTGTGTGGGCTCCGGAGCAAACACCCAAGAGAGCCTGGCTCAGACGCTGCCCTGAAGGGAGAGCACGTGGTCCTGTAGGAGAACAGCAGCCCAGCCGGCTCGGAGAGTACAGGCTGCTGGGGCCAAGCCCTCAAGGTTTTGCAGCTACCAGGAAAGGCGAGGTGGAGTCAGGGATTGGAAAGGCATGTCCGAGAGGGCGCCCTCCGTGAGCCCGCTCTCATCCCTGGGGCGGAAGCTCCGGTGTCAGCGTGCAGGGGCAGACGTGGGAGCTGAGATCAGAGCTCACACAGATGCGTGCGGCGGTGAGGGGCAGAGGCGTAGGGCTGTGCATGTCAGGAGAGGGCGTTTGCAGACTGACGGGCGGGCTGAGGAGCTGGCCTTTTTCCTCATAGGCTGGCGGCTCTCAAACTGGCCCTCGAGTGATCCCGCTGTTTCAGGAGCTGGACAAGGGGCGGTACCGTGAAAGGGGTGTGTCTTTTCGTGGTTTGCAGGAAAAATTAATAGAAGTTTTCCAGTCGTAGGTCTTTCTTACAAACTTTTTCCTAAAACTTTGGCTGCTGCCGTCCCTTCTCGGGATTGTAAGCAGATTGCAAAGCGGATGGGCAAACAGCAAATGGTGTCATGAACTAAGGCGGTCTGCGGCCACAGAGCCTCCACAGCTTGTTTGGTGGGCGTGTATTGAATACTTAAAAATACTCTTGTTAGTTGATCATTGTTCCTTGTTTATATGTTAGAATGAAATATGACATAAGCAGTATATCAGGAATTTTTGTTCCACAAAGAGCTGCATGGGTTCCCGAGGCTTTGCCACAATCCTGGCAACAGGGGCTGCTGACATTTTGTGAGGAAGACCTGTGACCTGACCTCAAGGAGTGACCTACCCTGGCGGTGTGTTCAGGATGGAGGGAGGGAGGGAGGAGATGGAAGTGACTGGCAGGCTGTTGCAGGAATCCTGTGGCCTTGTGCCCTGGATGAGTTTGGCTGAAAGCTCTTTGGTTACAGAATGGGTCCCAGGAGAGTGGAAATGGGTCCAGAGCTGTGGGCGAGGCTGGCAGAGAGTGGGGCTCTTCCTCCCCGGCCAGCGGGAGCCACGCTGCCGGCAGAGCCCGGGCGTGTCAGTGCTGGGCTGGGGGTTTGAAACCCTAAGTGCTCTCTGCCGTCTTTCTGAAAAGGGTGGTTGGCTAGGTCACATTTCATACTGTCTCCTGAAGGGTGGTGGTTTTTATCTGCATAAAAGTGGGCTTAAGAGTCTGGGAAACCCAGAGGACACGCTTGATGATAACAGATGGAGTTGATCAGCCGGAGGCAACTTGAGCACTAACGTTGGAGAAAGCTCGTGAGGGTGGTAAACTGCCACAATTTAGTGTACTGCCAGCTCTTAAAAAAATACCTTGTGGGAAACCCAAGTGAAGAACAGGTGCCGACAGTCACTGGTTTATAAAGTAATTTCCCATAGGGTCCTGCATCGGAGGTGGAAAGGGTAGGAGGCCGTGAAGAAGTCAGGCTCTTGGAAGAGAAGGTGGTTTGTCCCAGTCACAAAGCTGGTGGCAGCACTGGAACCCAAATCGGACCTTTTGGCCAGCGTTACTCTTTGAGGACCCACTAGGTGCACTACATAGCCTTCTCTAATACAGTGATCCACAAAGTGGGTGTCATCACCTCTACTTTCTAGATGAACGAATTGGCTGAGAGGGGACCAGCCAGAGAGGCAGTGAGCTGTGGCGCCAGAGCCGGACTCAGGCCCCTCCTTGGGGGAGCGGGGCGGCCCCCGGACCAGCCTGGCTGGGGCAGGCGCGGTGTGGGGGCAGGTGAGGCCGCTGAGCTGAACGCGAGGGCACAGCTCAGCCAGTGAGGAAGTGCACCCCAGGCAGAGGGCCAGTGTCCACGAGCTCGAGAAGCACCAGGAACACAGCGGACTCTGGCCCCTGGTCCCCAAGTCTGTTCTAGCCTCGCACCTCCCCCGCCGCCGCCACCTCCCCTTGGCTCTGCGGCCTCTGCTCAGGGAAGCAGAGCTCTGTGCTGCACTCCAGGTCTGGTCTGCAGACTGGCTGTCTCTGGTGGCATGTAGCAAATCCCCGCCCCACAGCGCACGCCCCTTCTTTATACAGTGGAGGCAGGGGGGGCTCTACCTAGTGATGAGGCCTGATTGATGTTGGGGAGCCTCCTAGAGCACTTGGTGAAAGGTACCCTGTAAATTTCAGACACGGAAGAGTTCTGCCACATTCATCACAGTGTTTAATGTCCTGATTGATCTCTAGGGTAGTGAATTTAATTCATTTGCTTGTTTCAGGCTGAGTAGGCAGCCAGCCCCCCTGTGCTGCAGCCTTGGGCTCTGCATGACGTGATGCCAGCGCATCTCTTTGGTAGCTGGCAATAAATTCAGCAGGAAATGTCCCATCATTTTCTTTGGATAATTAAATTAAGTATTTGCCAGGAGACAGTACCAAACTTGTCAGCCTGGAAGGAAAAAAAAAATCCAGACTAATTATCAATGGCTTGCTCAGTTTATGTCAGGGAAATGTTAGGTTTTTGCCTTATACTGGAAAAGGCAAAAGAGGACAGATAAAACGCCTCCTGTCTGAGGAAGAGTGGCACTCGCCTGCCTATCTCGGGGACTCCAGGGCAGTGTCTGTAGGGGAACCGACAGGGATGTGTGAGTAGGGACGAGCTTGGAGGGGCGGGCAGTACCTGGGCTGGGGACAGGGCACACGTCCTCTCAGCCTCCCAGCACCCATGCACCCCACCAGCACCCTCCCCACCCCAAACTAGCAGCAGCCGCTGATGAGGAACTGAGCGCCCCCGGGCAGCCTTCTGCAGAAGCGCAGAGGGCGGGCGGGCAGTGCAGCATCCCAGGCATGTCACTGATGAAGACGGTTTCTGCCGGGTCTCCCCTGAAACATTCTCCAAGGGCTTTCCCTCCATTATATCATTCAGCACCCCAGCAGCGCTCACAAGGGTGGGAGGGTGGACCAGGAGTGGTAATTCCTGTTGGTGGGGCGAGCGGGGCCACAGGCCAGAAACGGGGCTGGGCTGAGACCGCAGGTGCCTGGGCATTGACACGCCCTGGATGCCCAGCAGCACCCGAGGTGGAGGTGGAGGTGGCAGTGGAGGTGGAGAGGTCCAGATGTCTCTCCAGCCCTGAGATGTCCTTCAAAACCTGGGCTGGTCTCTCACCCCCAGAGCTGTTGTGGGGTGTCCTTGGCAAGCACAAGTGTTATATTGAATTAGTAAGACACTCTCCTTTTCAGCCTCATCTCAGGTGAGCTTCCATAGCCCAGTCGTTAGTCCTGTCTAGGGACGAGGGGAGTGGACCATGGAGGAGTGTGGGAGCAGCACCAGGACAAGAGCCTCAGCTGAGCTGTCTTGGAGTGAGAAAGGCGGTCCTGAGCTGAGGGTCACAGAAGGGATGAACACTGCTGCACCCCTAATGTGCAGGGTCTGTGAAAGCCCCGTCTGTGGGGCTTGGTCTGAAAAGCCAAGGTTTGGGGTAGAGGCCTTTCCCGGGGCTCGCCGGGGAGGGGCCATTGCCTTAGCCAGGGGAGGCCGACTGTGGGCCGGGCCGGGCCAGCTCGGTCCCGGCTCTCTTGGGGGCCAGCCAGCAGCACTGCTGGCTCTGAGCCGTTGCCCTGCTGCCAGGGTTGGCATGTCCAGGTGGCACCCTGGCCACGAGACTGGCTCCTCTCCAGCTCTGGTGGGGAGGCTGGCCAGAGCGCTGCGCCTGCTCGGGGCCCGGAGGCCTGACTTCTGTCCCTGGCTGGCTTGATGCTGCCCGGTGTCATTGCAGGGGGCTCGTTTCTCCATGTCCAGTAGGGCGCGTGACCCAGGCAGACCTGGATCTGACTCCTCCGAGGAGTTTACTTGTTTGCTGTGTGCTCTTGGGCAGGTCATTTAACGGTTCGTCCTGAGCCTGCGTTTTCCTCTGAAGCAGGGAAGATGGCACCCACGGGGCAGGGCTGTGGTAATGAGGAGAGAGACGGCAAAGGGCCTGTCAGAGCAGGGAGGGAGTGAATGGAGCCACTCTTGTCATCACCCTCTTTCTGGCTTCCGGGAGACAGCTGCTGTTAGCCAGACCCCCCCGCCCCCCCCTTGTGGGAGGGCACCAGGGGGGGCCACTTTCCAGAGCTGCAGGCCTCCCAGGAGGGCGTCCCGTCTCCACTGGCTCCCAGGAAAGCCGTGAAAGCCAGAGCTCGCCCTCTCGCCCGCTGTACTCCATGCCTGCAGGCTTCACCCTACGCCTGTGCTGTGGCATGTTCAGTGTCACCTGCTGCAGCTGTGACAGTGGGTGGTCCTTGCAGAGGCAGCGGACACCTCCTGGGGTCGGTCTTCTCAGTTTTCATCTGGTCATGTGGCAGTTCTGACGCAGGTACTGGCCTGTTCAGGCCCGAAGCCCGCAGTGGGTGCTCGGGCAGAAGTTCGCCTCATGGCATTTGTAAGGACCCTGAGGAACCAGCTTTTGTAAGTGAGGCTCTTCTGCAGACACAGTTTCTAGATGAGAAAGCTGAGGCAGAGAGGGGACAGCTGCCTAGCCTCGCCTGTACTGCCGTCCGTTGGGTCCCTTGGTTTCCCTAGAGCAGAAGCCAGGGCAGAGGCCCGTGCAGGCTGGCAGCTGGGCCTCCCCTCTGGCTCAGGACAGGCCCCTCAACTCGTCAGGGCGGCCAGCACTCGCCAGCTGGGGTGCCGCGGATGGGGGCTGTTTCCAGTCAGGCCTGCAGACCACTAATCCAGGACCCTGCTGGCTCTCGCCCTGGAGACCGTCAACCACGAAGTGCCGTCCAGCCCTTCGCGTGACAGAAGCCAACCGAGTGACTGTTTCGCCTCCAAAAGCGCTAAAGCCTGGGAGCCCAGCACCGAGCGTGCTGTTGGGCGGGTCTGTGCTTCAGTTCCGGGGCCTCTCATTAGTGTTTGACCTGGGAGAGTCTGAAGTGTGTCTGAGTGTCGGACTCTTCATCTGTGAAGTGCAGGTAGTGACACCCCTCCACCCCCGCCCGGGGTCATCGGGGATTAAAGAAGCCCGCGGGTGGAGGTGTCGGCAGAGTGCTCAGTCCTGGAAGCTGTAGTTATGCTGCCGGGGATGCAGGGTGCCTCCATCGACACCCCCAAAAACAGCCCAGTTGGGCAGTGTTTGCTTTAACACTTGGAATAGCTGCTCACCTCCCTGTGAGCCAAGAGGGTCGTCTGTGCCTCACGTGTGCCATTCTCCCCCCCTCCCTCCTAATCCAGCCCTCTGTCCCCGTGGCGCTGCCTGTGCTGTGGCTTTGTGGGCTCTCAGGGCCGAAGGGAGGCGGGCAGGTGATTCCAGGGGGCCACGGGAGCTTCTGCGGAGGGCTGAGTGAGACTGTCGCACACGGAGAACAGCCTGGACGGAAAGGGGAGAAAGGGCGGCCAGAGGGGCAGGTAAGCCAGTTCATGAGGCGACTGCGACCAGGGCTGAGGAGTGCGGCTGAGACAGCGGGAGTTCAGGCCCCTCCCCCACGACTTTGGGGCATGTAAAACAAAACACAGTGGTTACCAACACGAAACCCCTTGGGAGCCCTTTCAGCAAGGGAGACAGACAGATCAGGGGGCCGGGGCCGTGTCGGGGTCTGGGCAGGGGGTCGGGAAGGCGGAAGTTAGTTACTGCTTGTGGGGGACGTAAGAGCCGCTGAGGCCCTGTGTATGCGTAAGCAGGCTTCAGGGTGGTGCTCAGTCTTGTGTCTGCGGAGTTTGAGGTCCCAGGGATGGAGACCCAGGTAGGGAAGCCGGGTCACAGTTGTCAGCGAGGGAGCTGGAATTCCGAGCTCCGTTTTGGGGGGGAGATGCAGGAAGGGGCAGGACTAGTCAGGAGTCACACAGCCAGACAGTGTGAGAGCTTCCCACCTGGGCCCAGGGTGCCCTCTTCTCTGAAAAGGTCTCAGGGCTGCCAGATGGGGGTTGGGGCCCCTGGGTGGGTTTACACCAGGCCAGCCCCAGTGAGGAGGCACTGCGGACGTTTCACATAGGCTGGCAGCCAAAGGAAGACCTCTGCCCACCCAGAGTCTCAGTGCAGCTGGTTTTTATTATTAAAGCTGAGATTGCAAAATGGCTGTCCCCTCCCCCCAGGACGCGCCCATCCGTCCACCTGCAGATTAATCCCTTAATGTCCTGTGAAGGTGGAAACCAGGTTTGTCTTGAAAAGACCCAGAAAGGCTCATGCGGAAGTGAGAGAATGAGAAGGAACAAAATAGGCTCAGATGGTGGTGGTCGTCAGTGTGGGCTCCACCCAGGATTCCTGGGCAGGAGGGGTTGTTTTTTTTGGGGGGGGTGGGGGGGGGCTGGATGCCCCTGCTCACAGTGCTGTTCCTGAGGGTCCAGGGTGGGCGTCAGGAATGAAGGCAACGGCAGAGGCTGAGCTGGGCCTGGACTCTACCCTGCTGAAGCTGGGCCTCGGGCTGGTTTTGTAAAAATGGTTGAAAAACCCAGCCGTGAGCACCACCTTCCCCTGGTCAGGGCCAGAGGCGGCACCAGCTCTGGGCTTTGAGGTCTGAGGCACGTGTCCTCCTTTCCTGGTATCACCGCCCTGGAGGCAGGCAGCACCCCGAGAGGCCAGGCGGGCTCCTGGGTCCCTCGTGTGTCCCCTAACCGTGTGCCCTTCTCCCACCCAGCCCACCTGGAGGCTCTAGGCTTCAGGGACCCTGTGCAGTGTCTGTTCTTTGGAGTCCAAAGATCTGAATTTGTGCATTGTGGGTGCAGCTGGCTGGAAGTGGATGACAGGCTGGATCTGAAAGACGGGAAAGCCCTCCTGATTCTTCTGGTTGAACAGACTCACCCTGTGCTCCAGCTCTGGGCTGGTTTGGCCAGAGCCGGCTGGGCTGGGCTGGGCCGAGGGGGCTGGGTCCAAGGCCCTCTGGGCTGGGCAGGGGTCCTCTGACAGGGATGAGAGCAGGTCCCGGACCGTGGCCTCCATCATCTGCTGCTGGGGGGGTGGCGGCAGTGGCAGGGGAGAGGGGCTGGGCTCCGAAGACAAGTCACGGGTGGTGCTGCCATCCCTGGATGAACACAGGGTGCTGCTGTCACTCTGGGCCCCGGGGACTGAGCTGCCAGTGGAGCAGGATGCGCCCTCAGAGGTGGAGCTCGCGCAGGTGCCCTTGCCACTGAGCTTCAGGGGCACGTCCACGGAGAAGAAGTCAGAGGAGACATTGGGCTGGTGGATGTCTACGGCAGCCGTGGTGACCAGGCACATGGCCGGCTCGGGGATTCCGCTGTCTGCAAGAAAGGAGGGGTGCTGGTAACACATCACATCACCCTCAGCCCCAACGTGGGTCCTGG
>PVJD01009765.1:0-59589 GCA_004026545.1 Mormoops blainvillei
CAGAACTGAGGGTAACCTCCCGCCAATGACCAGGGAGAAGCTGAGGCCCCAGTCCAGTAATATCTGAGGAGCTGAATCCTGGCAACAACTACTAAGTGAGCTTAGCAACAGCTCCCCACTCAAAACTTCAGAGGAGACTGTAGCCCCAGCCAACATTGTGACTGCAACCTTGTGAGAGTCCCTGAGCCAGAAAACCCAGTTAATCCACACCTGGATCCTGACTCCTCCACACTATGAGATAGATTTAAGGGGGTAATTTGCTACTGTATTTATCAGGTTTCTCCAGAGAAACAGATCCAATAGGATGTGCGTGTGCGTGTGTGTGTGCGCACACATATACATAGTAAGTGTCCTTATATATGCAGAGAGAAAAAGAGAGAAAGAGAGAAATTTATTTTAAAAAACTGGCTCTGAGAAAAAACGAAAAAGGACTCATGGACATGGACAACAATGTGGTGATTGCTGGGGGAGGGGACTAAAAGGGGACTAAATGGTAATGGAAAAAATATATAATAAAGATTAAATGTAAAAAATTGGTTCATGTGATTATGGAGGCTTGGTGAATCTAAAAATCTACAGGGTAGACCAGCATGCTGGAGATCCAGGAAAGACCTGTAGTTTGAGTCTAAAGGCAGTTGGTTGGCAGGATTCTTTCTTGGTTGGGAAAAGTAGTCTTTGTTCTGTTAGGGACTCCAACTGACCGGATGTGGCCCACTCACATTATAGAGATAATTTGCTTTACTCAAAGTCCACTGATTTCAATGTTAATTTCATTCAACATTCAGATGTATGCAGGGTATCTTTGACTAAGTATTTGGGCACCGTGGCCCAGTCAAGTTGACACATAAAATGTACCATCGAAGCCACCCTGCCATAAAAAACAAATACAGTGAATGAACTACGGCCAGTACTTAATCCCATTAAGCTTCCATTCCTGCATTTCTACAAGAACAATTCTAAGGGTTACTACAAAAAACTAGCTGATGAGACATTTGTGCAGCACTTGACACATGGTAGGCAAGTGTTGGTTTCTTTCTTTTGTTCCAGCTCCCTTTCTCCTATGCATGGAAGTGGTAGTGGGTATAACTTGGATAATGTTCATGATTATTCTGGGAAGTGGAAAGAAATCATGGTGATTTAACATCACCATGATTTGGTGAGTTAGCACATTCAGACTCTGTTTGGTACACTTGCCTGTTTTAGGTTTTATTATTTCCTCATTCCTGATAAACTGGAGAACGTTGTATATACAGGTAGAGTGAACAGCAAAACTGTGCCAAGGCAATGCCAGGTTTAAATACTTTTTTGGTATAAGTCTCATATCATTGAAGCTGCAACAGGTACCACCCTTTTTTACAGACAAAACTAACTGTGGAGAAGTTAAAGACCTTGCCCAAAGCCACCTGGCTAGAGACAGTGCAGCAGGGGGTTTAACACCAATGTTTTTGTCTTGGGCCCTTTTCAACATAGCATAACTTTTTCAAGTGCTTACATAGAGATGTCCGTTGTTATCCAAAACAGTCGATACTCCTAATAAGATGGATGTAGCAAAACATTAACATCTTAACAATCACTGAAACCTTCTAAATGAAGCTAATGCAAGTTATATCTTTATGAGGTCTCTCTCACCGCCAGCCTAGAAAAACTATCCTATCCTCCTTTGATTATACATTTTTTAAAAAATGAAGGTCTTTTGTTTTTTTCCCAGCCTAACTGAAATATAATTGGCATATAATCGTTATGTAAATTTAAGGTCTCCAACATAATGATTCAATACATATATATATTACAAAATGATTTCCTCAAGAGGGTTAGTGAACACATCAATCACCTCACGTTGCTACTATTTTTTTTCTTTTGTGGTGAGAACTTTTAAGATCTCTCCCTTACAACTTTCAAATACACAATGCAATAGCATTAGCTATAGTCACTACGTTGTGCATGACATCACAAGGACTTATTATCATATCAGTGAGAGTCTGTCCCTCTGACAGCATCTTCCCACGCCACACCCCAGTCCTGCCTTTGGCAGCCACCAATCTGTTCTTTGTTTCACTTAAAATAATACCTTCAACATCCACTCATGCTGTCACAGCTGCCAGGATTTCTTTCTTTTTTATGGCTGAATAATATTTCATTGTGTGTAAACACCACAGTTCTTTATCCATTAATCTGTTGATGGGCACTTAGGTTGTTTCCATGTCTTGGATATTGTAACTAATGCTGCAGTGATCATGGGGGTGCAGGTGCCTCTCTGAGACAATGATTTCATTTCCTTCAAACATATTCCCAGAAGTGTAATTGCTGGATCATATGGCAGTATTTTTAATTTTTAAAGGAGCCCCCATAATCTTTTCCATAGTGGCTGCACCTATTTTCATATTCCTACCTCTCTCGTGGAACTATAACCAATTCCTAAGTAAGGTGGTAGGGTTATAAGCATTTATTTTATTATGTCTCACAAGTTGCATATATATATTATATAAATATTATATAATAAACTTCACAAGAAAGAAAACAATTAGGAAAAGGTATGTCAAGATGTTGAAATATTTTTCTGTTATAAAACTTAATATTCTTTACCATTTTTGGTAGTTTTTCCATTTTTCTATAAATATGTAACATTTCCAATTATTGGTAAAAACATATTAAAAGTAAAACATGACTTTTTGAATTAAAATAGTTTTAGCCTGTATCACTCATAGAAAATATTAGTTCTGTAAGTTTATTCCAGGTTCAGTAGATTCTTCCATAAGAGTATAGATTTTTTTTTTTGTCCTGAGTTTGGCTTTTCTAAGTTCCAAATTGAGGTTTCCTGGCTTCGCTGTACTAAGGTATTACGAGTAACGACTATAGTCACTTATGTAGGTCCTCCTGGGCGAGCGTCGTTCATCGTAGCCTTTGTTTCTGGTTTGAGTCTGAGGGCACCTAATGTTTTAAAATGGTCTAACAGGGGTGTCCAGCGTGCAGCCCAGGATGGCTGTGAGTGCGGCCCAACACAAAATCATAAATGTACTTAAAGTTTTATGAAATTTTTTTTTGTTTTCATTAGTGTTTGCATTTTTAATGTGTGGCCCAAGACAACTCTTCTTCCAGTGTGGCCCAGAGACGCCAAAAGTTTGGACGCCCCCGGTAGAATGTTTCACCTGCCCAGCTCTGCGGCTCTGGAGGCCTTCGTTAAGTTTTCTCGAGGGACGGCAACCAGGGCTGCGTTACTGTGATTTCAGGACCTGGTGTGCCAAATACTGGACGTGGGCAGCTTATGCGCACGCTTTTTCCAAGTGCCCTTCCCGACGGTACCAATATTCTGCTGTTTGATTTTTTTTTTTGTTTAGCCACTGGAGCAACTGGGCCAAGAGACTTTCAAAAATTTGTTTCTTCTTTCACTAAAGATGAAGGCATGGGATTCAAATGTTCTCTGCGCTCTCTGTTTCATCCATGAAAACCTGTCTGCGTCCTGCTTACCACTGATGATGGTGATGATAACGCTCACAGCAGGGCTCTGCACGTCAGAGTTTATATAGTGCTTTTGCATATTTTATATAGTTTTTATATGTTATATTGTTAATGTTCACACACCTCCTAGATATGTAGGGGAAGCATTATTATTATTATTACCTCTTTTCAGATGAAGAAAATAAGACTGAAGGAGCTTAAGTAATTTTCCTTTGCTGAAGTTAATCTCTTCATTCCCGTTAGAACAACTGGAAGTTATTATCATATTCCTTTGATTACATTTTAAAAACCTATTTGTGCAGGAGTTTAAAAATGCATGTATCATATACATACACAGATATAAACGAGACCGTAAACATCTCACAAACATTAAGGTATTTCGTCATTATATAGTACAGAAAAGATGTTAATCAACACGGACTAGCTGAATGGCTGTGTCCATCTATGGTATGGGCATGTTCTCTAAACGGATTGTGGCTGCTGTGTTAATCATGATCATCTCTTTAGAGAGCTGAAACAATGGGGCAAAAAACAAAAACAAAAACAAAAAAAACCCCACCACGATTCGTGTGTTTCCTTTGTGAACGGGCCTGCCCACTGCCTTCGGCTCCTAAGCCACAGGTGGCCTGCGGTCAGCTCTGTGAAAGGCTGGATGCACAAAATGTTGAGAAAGATGACAATGAGAGTTTGGGCTGAGTGGGACACAGCATGGCGGTTTCCTGTGGATCTTGCCGCAAGCACATATAGGCTGTGACTGTTCTGTCATCTCCTTTCCAGCAGCATTTTAGCTGCCTTCTTGTTTGCCATTCAAAGATCAACGCTGAGCTTAGTTCAGACAAGGAGAGGTTCAATCTGAAAACATTGATAAACCCAGCAAAGTGTTTGCTAAACTTCTGGTTTTGGAAGGTTGGTTGTATGTGTCGAGGAATGTACTATATGATGGTTTCTTTCTTTGAATCCCATCACTCTATTTGGTAGGTAAATGTGGGTCACCTGCACCCTTAACTGTGGAAGCAGAAAACCAAGGGGTCTGCTTCTCAGTTTTTGAGTTTGAAAGCTGAGGTCCAGCTGCTAATATAAAATATTTAGAAGAACATGTGCAGAGTCAGTTCCCATCAAAGATGAATTTCCCTAGACTAGAGAGAAAGAGAGAGAGACAGAGAAGAAAGAGACAGAGAGAGAGAACGCTGGGGAGGAGAGCAATACAGTTATATGCTGGTAGGTGTCTGACTCGGGGGCCTACACCCCAGTTCAATCTTGGTCGAACCTCCCAGGGGTGAGCAGAACTCCAAGAGCCCCAAGTGAGTTTAGAAATCTGAAACAGGTAGCACCTGGGAGAGAGGGGTGTCCAGGAAAGCAGCAACACCCAGGGGCCTCTCCCACCTCCTAGTTTGTCCAGGAACAGTAGACTGGACACGGGTGCGTGGCATGTTCAGGCAGAGACTTCCCATAGCTATAAAGTCATGGAAGAACTTCAAATACTTTTTTTTTTGGGGGGGGGGGTTCTTCCAGGAGGAGCACAGATGTAGGCAGCGAGGGTAGGAAACCCTACATTGTTGTCAGGACAAGAAGACTAGAGAGTAACCTCATAGACTTTTAACTGGAGGAGATGGACACTACATGCCAGGACAGAGGGACGCAAGTGACTGTGGGCAGCAGCCTGGGGATGCAGTAGTGGATATCTGACTGGCTAAGTTTAGACAAGGCCACCCTCACTCCCCACCACCGTATCTCAACAATTTGACCATGTGTAAGGGCTTTTAATTCAGCATTGCTTTGGAGGTGGTCTAGGCTGACTGAGAAAGCTCTGTAGCAACCACCAGAAAAGCCAGAAGTGGCTAAGATTATGTTTTTATAATCAACAGTCTAGGGTTTCATAGTAGGTGTTATTTTTGTTACCAAAAATATAGGACATTATTGCCTCTAATCCCCACGTCTCTGGCCTGTGAAGTCTATCCTTCGATGTCCCTCTAGAGCACAGGACAAGAATGCACTCGCAACGCAAAGCAGCTGGAGGGTTTGCCAGGGCTGGCCGTGGCTCCGTCATCTTCCCCCAAACACGGACCTTGTCTAAGCTGTTGGACGGTACACATAATCACTGTTGTTCTTTTATTAGCTTGTCACGAAAAGTCACGAAAAGTCACGAATGATTTTTAGTTAGCTTGGCATAAGCATCACCTACTTTGTAATTCCGGAGAAAGAAAACCTATCAGAGGCCAGGGATGACAAAAGCCTTATGGGATGACTGTGGAACTCGGACCCTCGCTTTGCTACACAGCTGTTGAAACACAGTCTCTTCCCCACCATTAGCTCTTGGAGCCTGGCTGGTTTCTCATGCTCTGTTCATGCAAATGATACATTAAAAACAATAAAACAGGTTAAGAGAGTTTCTTAAAATATGGAAGATGTTCCACAGACATAACGACAGAGAAGGAACATTCACTATGAGTGCGTTGCCATTTCAGTAAGTTGATTTCCTTTCCCAAATAAAAAGTGTTCAAGAGAAAAAATATATCTGGGTTAAGGTTTGATGTGTAGAATTCCACTGGATATCTTAACATACCATGCAAGACTCCCTAAGGGTCAGGCCAGAACTTGTAACATCTGCCTTCAGTGAGGGACACCAGCAGTGCATGCAGAAGGGCATATTTTGCCACCACATAATCTCTGAGGAGAGCCAAGCCGCCTGGAGTCGCAATTGTGTCTTGGAGCATATGAGGTGTGGCCACAGCTGGGGGCTCTATGGCCCCAGGATTTAAGTGTTCCTCCACTGAAAGAGGCGTCCATGAGACACGTTAATCTACCTCAGCCAAAACAGGATGAATGTGTTTACATTCTAATCTTGTCACAATCACACTGTCCCTCTCTCAGATCTTGTGAGTTACAACACAGTCTTTCCCACAAAATGCCGCTTTGGGGAGCACTTTAAACACGAAAGCCTGTTTGTGTTTGAAAGAAGCCGTCCCACACTCTCATAAATAATTTCCACGGCAGTCACACTTTTTCAAAGCTCAAGCATGGGAGTGAAAATCGCACTGAAAACTCTCTGGACTACATTAAATCATCCCTTTGGCTGTGTATCAGCTACAATTTATGTCATCCTGATGGAGTCCTTGCTTCCCAGAGTTAGTGTGTGCATCACTTTGTGATCTAGACAGGGACAGAAGTTGGTCAAAAGCCAAAGAGACAGCGAGTGGCAGCCTCCAACAGACATTTGGTTGACTTCCCCAGAAACTTGATGTGAGTTTCATTAGCTTCTAGAGCAGATACTATCAGTACTGTTCCACCCTTTTGCGGAAACATGACACTGCAGGTTGAGAATGTAAGGCTCTGTCTGCAAGGGCAAGGGGGAAACACAGCTTTGTGCTATAAAAAATAATTTAGAATGGTGGCCAAGGGAAAAAAGCATATAAACAAAAAAGTCAGATTCAACAGTCTTTCTGCTCTCAAGTCTTTTATTGTTACATTTGGAGAATGTGTTTACTTTCTATTTTTATATCCATCTCTGTTCTATCCCAAATGGGTTCAGGTTTCCACATGGTTATTTACAGGTTAATTTTTCTATTATAAAGCAAAATGATCTGAGTAATACTACCCTTGGTGTAAATTATTCTCCCACAGGAGATGGAAATGGCTTTCTCTACAGGTAGATGGCTGTAGAATTTAGTATCCAAACTGGGAAATGTTTGAGTATAAAATGAGGCGATGCTAATTATGCTGGCAGGACTAGTGCCCACCAGGACTGTACTGAGCTAAATGAGTTGTGTGATCACCCTACCCATGGATCACAAAGAATGTGAAAAATGATTTTATCCAAAATAGACAATCACCTTTATGCTGAGAAATACTCATTTTCTTTACCTTTTCACTTTCTAGGAAGGAGCTTTTTATTTTGTTCATATCTTCATGCCTATAAAGAAGGAACAGTCCCTGTACCCACTTTCTCCACCTATTTTAAAAAATTTATGCCAGAGGAAGGCACAGATGGGGCAGTGTAATAAACTACGTTTGTGTCCCTCCAAAATTCATATGTCAAAATCCTAACCCCTGATGTGATGGTGCTTACAGGCGGCGCTTTTGGGGTTGATTAGGTCATGAAGGTGAAGCTTTCATGAACAGGATTAGTGTCCTTATAAAAGAGACCCCAGAAAGTTCTCTCATTACTTCTGCCCTGTGAGGACACAGCAAAAGGATGGCTATCTATGAGCCAGGGTGCTCTTACCAGACACCAAATTTGTAGTGCCTTAATCTTGGACTTCTCAGACTCCAGGCTGTGAGAAATACAAGGAGGAATTATCTGGAATTATCTTCTGGAGGGCAGGCCCTTTGTAGTACAGGCTTCCCCCACTAGGTGAGTGTTCCAGGAACCGATCTGTAACAGCTGGTGTTATGAGGCGGTTGTGTTTAGCTTTAGGGAATTTTTTTTGAAGACTCGGCGCATTTTCCCATTTCATGATGTGTGATTTATGAGCGCAACTGCCCACACCGCGCTGAGTGTTCAGCAGTTTTTGACCCCAAAATGGCATGACCCCCATGTCCCACCCTCCCTATTCACCTGTTCTTGTCCCAAGTGACATTCTTCCCTGGATGAAGAAAGTCCTCAAAGGGAAACATTTTGCCAATGTGGAAGAGGTGAAACAAAAAAATGGCAGAAGCACTAAAAGACATTAAAATTGATGAGTTCAAAAACTGCTTTGAGCAGTGGGAAAAACATCTGAATAGGTGTATTTTATCAAATGGAGAGTACTTTGAAGAGGACTGAAGCTTAAACATGTAAGAATAAATACACATTTTTTCTAAATAAATTCTGGGTTTTTTGGGTCCTGCCTCTCATAAATGTTTATGGCGTAAAGCAACCGGTCTGTGACATTTTGTTATAGCAGCCCAAATAGACTAAGACAGGCAGGAAGGGAAGTGTTCTGGAGGATTATATGAGTATTTAATTCACTAACCTGTATCTCTCTTCCTGAGTAGCCACTCCCCCATCCTTCCATCCCATAATATGAATAAAGAATTTAAAGAGGACCGAATTCTCTGAGACAAAGTGCTAAAAGTACCTGCAGCACTTAGGTGACTAAGTCACTATAGTGCTGACTTAGGTAAACTTGATTCAACATCAGCTGTTCAAAGAACAGGGCTCTGAAGACATGACGTAGTTCTATCAGGAGATCCACTTACAAGAGGCCATCTCTTAGCTTAGAAGTCACAATGGAACTTCTCTGATGGTAAAAAAAAAAAAAAGAAAAAATCTCATAACCTTCGGACCACCTCTTACGCATTTCCATCCATTCTTTTCTCTTTGTATAAAGGCTGTCACCTATGTCATTCATGAAATGTGGATATGGATCATAGTCTCAAGGGACTTCAGAGACAGGAGTCTTTCTATTTTGGAGTATTTTAACTTTGTATTTTGGTATAATTTCAAAACTTACAGAAAAGTTGTAAGAATGGAATATAAAGGATTCCCATGTATCTTTTACCCAGATTCCCCAAATGTTAACATTTTATCATCTTTGCTTTACCCTTTAATCCCTCCCACCCTACACACACACACTCACACACACACACACCTTCTGAATCATTTGAAAAGTTGCAGATAACATGTGTTTTTAACTTTAAAAGCTTTGTGTATATCTAATAAAAACAAGGACATTCTCTTACATAACCACTGTACAGTTATCAAAATCGGGAAGTTAAAATCGACACAATCTACAAACCACTTTTGGTTTTTGCCAATTGTTCCATTAATGTCCTTTATAGCAAAAGAAAATCCACATCACGTGTTGAGTTCAGTTACCATGTTTCTTTAGTTTCTTTTAGTCTGGAATATTCCTCAGTTTTTGATATTCACTTTTTTTTTTTAAAGAGAGGGGAAGAAAGGGAGAAAAAGGTGAGAACTGTTGATCAGTTGCCTCTTGTATGCTCCCTGACTGGGGACAGAACCCGGAACCTAGACATGTGCTCTGACCGGGAATGGAGCCAATACCAGTGACCTTTTGCTTTGTGGGACAACACCCAGCTAACTCAGCCACACTGGTCAGGGCTGATATCCACATTTCTGAAGTATACAAGCCATGTGTTCTGTCGAATGTCCCTCATTTTGGGTTTGTTTGCTATTTCCTCATGATTAGATTCAAGTTAATTCATTTCTGGAAGGCTGTTGCAAGTATTTTACATTTTACCTTATCTTATTTTTAATCCTCACCCAAGGACATGTTTTTATTGATTTTAGAGGGAGAGGGGTGAGGGGGCAGCAAGGGGGGGGGAGAGAGAGAGAAATATCGATGTGAGAGTGAAACATCCATTGGCTGCCTTCTGTACAGTCAAACCCGCAACCTAGGTATGTGCCCTGACTGGGTATGGGACCCACAACCTTTTGGTGTATGGGATGAGGCTCCAACCAACTGAGCCACCCAGCCAGGGCCTGTTGCAAGTATTTGAAAGTCCCCATGTACTGGATGCTTTGTTTTTGATGGTAAACTCATCTCTAATGCTATGGCACCCAAGTTCTACTCATCGACAGCCCACCTTGATTCAGTACAGCAAGTGACTCTTAACCTTGGCTGTGCATTGGACCAACTAGACCACATCAGATCCTGTTAACCAGAATCTCTTGGAATGAGACCTGAGCACTAGTATTTAAAAAACCTTCCCAGATGATTCTAACATACATCCAGGAATTTTTTCCCCTTTGAATAGGTGCTAGGTTTTCTTGACAAACATGAGAACTCACGTAGTTAGAAGATCTTTTCATTCAACCCATTTTTGCACTAAACTGATTAATAAAAGCCAAAGTCTTGCTTGCTGTCAGGGAGATCTGTTGACCCCTCAGTACAGCCCATCTCCTAATAGTTTGAATTCTTCATTCCCTAGTGGACAGATAGGGGACTTCAGCACCAGGCAACACCAGAGGGGTTCTCAGTTGTCTCCTTCTTTGGAGATGCACAAATGGAGTAGCCTTGTTCCAGAGCAATGTTTCCCAACCTTGGCACTATGGACATTTGGAGCCGGAGAATTTTTTGTTGTGTGGGGTTCTCTTATGCATATGGAATGTTCAGTGCCAGCCGTGGCTTCTGTCTATTAAATATAAGTAGCATCCCCTAAATGTGACAATCAAAAAATGTCTCCAGACATTGCTGAATGTCCCCTTGGGAGTGGGTAATTATTCCCTGTTGAGAACCACTGGTCTAGACTTCCCTGCCTCCAGGCTTTTGGTCAAATTCCTATTCACAGATATCTCCACTTGTTTAAATTCCACTTGTCTTCTAAGGCCAGCTGGATCGGGCAGTATAGTATACATACAGTTACAACAATGGCTTGGTTATCGCACTGCACTGGGTTCACTTACTGTAGGGTTCCTTGCTCAAGGAACTTCGCCTTTGCAACTCTCGGTCATTTCTTCTGCAAAATGGGACTAACGGGAATAGTTCCTTCACAGAGCTGTTGTGAGATTCAATGAGATGGTGCATGAAGTGCAGCTGGTAAATAGTAACTGCTCAAAAAAGGATTGCTTAATGGGATGGTCCATGTAAAGAGATGAGAATATGCCTGGGAGATAAGAACTCAGCAGATATTAGTGGCTGTTATCATCATCCTCATTGATGAAGAAATTGTAGCAGAGTGATTAAGAGGTCAAGGCCACGTAGCTGGTTAGTGGTAGAACTAGGAGCCCAATCCATGCTTTAGTGGGTAAAATGCTCTTTACCCTGCACAAAGCTTTGAAGGATCAAGGACAACTCCAGGGGAGATGAAACTTTTGATCAGAAAAGCTCTGGGCAGTTCTGTAATAGCCAGGACTTGGCAGTACAGGTGAGGTGATTAATCATCCTAAATTGGAGAAGTCAGAGCTGATGCTGTCCAAGGGAACATTTAAAGGCACAGAATCCTTTAAGTGCCATCTGCTGAAAATAATTTTTAAATAAGGAACAGAAAAATATTAGAAATAGTTGTAATCCCTTCAAGCAAACAACCTGCATACCAGAATGCAGAACCTTTATAATTTGTCAACCATTAACTGTTAAAAGGATCTTTGTGTGTGAGGACATAGAGAGATGAACATAGGAAATATGACTTCTTCGGGCTGGAACACTAAAAAACAATGAGCAGACATCCCCAGGCACCCAGTAAACATAAAGAACCAAGAAGGCTTGCTCTCCCTACGGAGCTGTATTCTGACATGGATTCTGCTGGTTCCAATGGAGCCTTGGAGAATTACTTCTACTGCCAAAAGGCTGTAGCTTCCTATAAAATAATAAACTAGGGAAGTTCATTCATCTTAACCATTGTCATCTGTTCTTTCTCCCCTTCAGTAAAGAAGCTGGGTATGAATTATACTGAAGGGCTCTCAGTAAAGTGGTTGGCAAGCTGCAGATGCCTAGGGGAGGTCTGTGGGGAGGTATGGTGTGCTGAGTGTGTGTGTGTGTGTGTGTTTCATCCAGGAACAGGGCTGTCATCTTTTCCCTATAATCAGTCATTTCCAAGGACAATGTTAAAACTATTTGTCAGTCACTCGTGTTCTAGAACAGACTTCAGCCACTTCCCTGTAGCAGAGGCCCACGCTGTGCTGGGCTCTTGGGTTGCTCATTGATTGGGAGCCTCCTGAGGAAGGTCAGGCTACTGAATTTTGGGGTGGGAGGGAATAGGGGGGTGAGGGGAAGTACCCAAATACTCTAGGCACAGCTAGTCTGGAGTGGCAGCAGGAAATTGGTTTGATATTTTACCAGGTGTGTGCTGGCTTATACCAGCCCTGGACATACTTCCAGCTCAGGGCATTTGCTTCCGCATAGGCACGGGCTCGCAAGGCAGGCTCTCGAGGGCAGAGTTTCTCAAACTTGTGGCCACATTTGGTCTGTGCATGAGAATCCCTCGGTTTTCTGGTCACAAACACAGGTTTCTAAGGTTGCTCTTCAGGAATTCGACCCAGGTTAAATAAGTAGCAGTGTTTCTCCAGAGCCCGCACCATTAACCACTAATTGGCCTCCCACTATCACTTTCAACACCGTTCTTTCTCTGAGTACCAAACATACTGGGAGCCCCGTGAGGCCGGCGGCCATTTCCGTCTTGCTCACTTCCATTCTCTCTGGGTCTACCAGAATCCCAAGCTTCTTGATTAAAAATTTTAATTGCATAAGAGAAAACTTAAATATGTGTATTTTAGTACAAATAATTCACATTTTCCTTAATGATTTAAATATGCTTATCAAAAAGAAACCACGTAAACAGCTCATACGCAACTTAGGTTACTGCTCTATTCTTGTGGACGCCAATAACTTAAAACAGATCACACAGATCTTTCAGGAGAAACCGATGCAGTCTTAACCCTGAGGTTCTTCCACAAAGAAGCCCTCTAACTTCATCTATTGAAAATATTGTGTTCATTTTCTAAATTAAACCATGCAGCCAAAGCCTGCTTTGTGGACCAGTGAGCTAGAGCCCTGCCATCTGTCTTTATGATGCAATGGCAGTGCCACAGGTAATCGCACACTGGGAGTATTTGTGGTACCCGTAAACCTTCCGATCAACTTGGCAGGGAACTGCTTCGAGGCTCTTCCTGACCTTCAATGCAACAGAATTCACACCCTGTCCCAAAAGCCAATTCCAGAATTCTGGCTCCAAGTCAAGTCTGCCTTTTTTTCTAAATATTAAGCAAATAAAACAGAAGCTCAGGATTTTAGAGCTAGAAGAGAGCTTAGGGATTATCTAACCTATCTTTTCATTTCAGAGATAAGAAATCCTAAGTCCAGAGCAGGGGTGACGCTCTAACGACTTGTCCAGGAACCTTTCTACACAGACACTGATCAGTCGCGGGTAGGCAATAGGCTTGATTGACTGGATCACGGGGAAATCCAGGGTGTTCCCGGAAAGCAGCCAAAGAGGCGTGGCAAGGGGCTTGGGAAGAGGCTATTTTCCAACTAATATAAAAGTATTTTAATAATTTAAGCAAGAGGTACAGACAGACCAGTGTGTACTGACTGACTAATATCAGCCTTGGCTCAGAGGAAAAGTGACTTAACCACAGGAAGTCAGGGTTAGGAACAAGAACCCTGGTTTTCTGATTCCCCCTCAAGACCACTTTGTCTCTTTGTCCTCCATACTCGCCCACCTTGGCGGTGGGTTGCCATTTACACGATACTTTGGTTATAGTTTGAACACCATGACTTCCTTTTGGCCTGGTTAACAGAGAGATTAGAATCCTTTTCCATTTGATTATAATGTTTTAAAAGAATTCTTTATGACTATAACTAAACAAAAGCATGAATGTTACAAAATCGCCCAAGGATTATAGGTGGAGAACACAAAGGTGGACCCTCCTAATGGCAGAAGTCACACAGTGATAGGCACTGGCTTGAGACCTACTGTGTGCCTGGTTTTGGGCTACACAATCCTTTTGAAAGGCCTGGACATTGAATCCAGGGGCTGGCTGGTCACACTGCAGGTACCAAGTGATTTAGAAAAAGGGACAAATGGGATTTGTATGCATTTTTAAAATTATGCTCAGAGAATACTGTATTGTCTTTCTCTACAATTGAGGAAGAGCCTGAACTATATGTAGTTTTAAAGGGTAAAAGGATAGAGTTAATATAAACAGGAGCAGTGAATTTGTCCCTTCTCATTAAAAACAGTGGTGAAGCGTTAAGAAGTCTAAATAACAAAAAGAAAGGCACCCTTCTTAATCTCCTCTTCAGTTTCTGCCAACATGATTGGAGACAAAAAGAAGAGGTCAGGAGGCCACCATTAAGAAGGTATAGCGGTGAAGGGGGTGGTGGCTGGGGCGACGGTGGTGGTGGTAGGGAGGGTGGATTAGCTCTACTCTATGTAGGAAAGGCCTGGAACTTGAAGTAACCACAGCTGTGTTGGTCATAAGTCCTTTGATCATAAGTGGCCTCAGCCAAAAGTTACCTTTACAGCCCAGAGGACTTTTGACTTCAGCTAGAATTTTCTAGGGAGAGTTAAAAGAAGTGCTTGACTAAAGCTTGAGGGTAGAAAGAGAGAGGGTTGCATTAACCAGAGTTACCACTTTATAAGCAAAAGTACAAAAGAAATGCGTAATATTTATTTACAATAAATGTTGGAATATTTTAGTTGAAAGTCTTAGGTGGCCTTGGGCCAGGGTAAGGATACTGTGTCCTGACGGTGGCCATCAGGACAGAGGTGGGGATTTCCAAGTGCTGGGCTGTGGGGAGCGGAGTGCGGAGGGGACAGTGGTGAGTGATCCAGCCCAGCCAGGACCCTCCGAACGTTCCTTCTGGTCCAGAAGGGAGACAGAATGTCCCAAGTGCCCAGTTGGTAGTCTGCAAACATGGTTGGTAAAGGAAAGAAAAATACAAGTAATTTTAATGAAATTTAACAGATCAGAATCTGTAGGCACCAATGTGGGAGACACTTAGTAAAGGAGAAAGTGACATTTGAGTTTTGACTCTCCCTGATTGGCCCTGTAGCTCTAGGACACAGAGTGACTGAAATTTTGCTGAGGGAGTACAGGCCTGAGTCACGAGTGACGCAAGGCTGATGCACTGAGTTAGGCTGAATGAGTCATTCCGGTAGAGAGAGCTGGCAACCATGCGACATCCACAGCTGCATCTCTTCTGCGTTAGCCACCCCTGGTTACTGCATTCCTGGAACTCTGACTCCCAACTGCTGATGGAATTAGTCTTAACTTCTGTTATTTGGGAAAACCAGTGTGCCATTGCAATCTTCATGAATTTGGGGTTTCAAAGTATTCAAAACCCACACTTTAAGATACACCACAAGACACCCATCTATCATAAAGACAAACTGATTCTTAATTTTCTCTTATTTACTCCTAATGGAATCAGATTCTGTACGACACAGTTGGTATTTAAGTATATGCTGTCTTACAGTGTCTACTCATTGATGGATAATATGTGTTTGCCCTGCTTTCTTTACTACTGGTTCTCTATTAGATACCAGGTCTAACTTCTTTACCTTCACCTGAATATACGTACACACATGGCGACCTACAATACTACTACTGCCCCCCTAGTTCTGTGTGTGTGTGTGTAATTGTGCATAATGATAACATGTAATGATTAATAAAATGTATATCTGAAAATATAAATAGGTCTTGAGCATTACCCTGTTAAGGATGGAGTCCGTAACTCTGCATTTTACGTAATCATGCTGAGTGATTTTGATGACTGTGGTCCAAGATCACACTTTGAGAAACAATAGCTATTTGCTACTTGCTTTGGGCTTGGCAACTTCCTCTGGGAATATAAGAATCACCTGGGAGAGCGAATCATAAAGCCAATTCCCAAGTCACAAACACAGCAGTTCTAATTGAGTCGGTCTGGGATGGGGCCCATAGGACTCCAATGTAGGTGATCTGTGGGTCACGAAGGTCACTCTGGTAGATGCCCAACAAATGCTTATTTACTGGTAAATTGTTCTAGCTACTTGAAAAAAACCACATCCAAAATTTGATTATGGAAAATGTCTTCCTTGCTTACTTTTTCTAAACGTAACTCCGGGGTTAGAGTTCGATTCTGGCTGTGCCATTTACCAGATGTTACATAAGGAGCACATTCTTTGGGTCGCTGTTTTCTAATCTGCAAAATGGCATACTAATGCCTCTCTTGCACGGGAGCTGTGAGAACTAAAGATGAATTGTGTGGAATGCCTGGCATGTAGAATCTTATTAACAAGTGGTAACTGCTGTTAAGTAGCTATCCTACAACACATTTTTACTTGTCGCTGGAAAAATAAAGATATAACATTTCCCACAAATGTAACTTTATACAATATCACAGATTTCCAAGGACAGCTAGCAGAAATGTAAGATGGAAAGGAGAAGCAGATGGCATCGAATTCCATTTGCTCCCAACCAAGATGACTCCTCCAGGCTGGTGTGACAGGATTGGTGTCATGCTTGAGGAGCTAAAGACACATACTGAACCTCTGGGAAGCTGGGGAACGCTCCTACAGCATCTCTCTGGGGGCTGAAGAGTAGACGCGCCCAGGCAGTTGGAAAGGGCACCTCAAGAACACAACCAGGCAAAGAAGCCTCACTCCCTGTGGTCATCTAGAAAATGGCTGGCAGAACTTCTGCCACGCTGTGGCGGGGGCTGGGAAGAGGTCCTTTGTGTGAACACAAAACTTCCCTGAAATGGAGACATGAACGGATGAGAGCATATCCAGCACCAGGGACCCTCACATGCACACCGAATGACTCTACAGGTAGCAATATCTTGTCAGCACCTTGGCAGAAATAGACTGTAATTTCACCTTTCAAAGTAGGACACAGTCTCTGCTTTCTGTTCAGTTGTACAAACATTTACAGAGCCGGGTTCTGGACACTGGGCCGGGCTCTCTGTGGAGGAACGTGAATCAGACAGACTTCTATCTGCGAAGGGTTTAGTGGTTATATGCAACTTTTCCTTTTCCCACTATGACCCCTGAAGCAAACATACATCTTCCATGAGAGATGACGGTGAACGTTTCACGGAACTAACGTTTCTGTCCTGTGACATCACTCAGAGATATGACCTCCCTAATGGGTCCCTTTTTTCATTTAACATCTTATTAAACTTCACACTGAAAACCTTTCACAGAAATAAAATATTCATGATCCTCAAGTATACACACATTTAATAGGCTTTTGCTGTTATAAATTGAACCTCTTTTAGGAAGTCTCAAAGCCAAACTGTAAGGCCACATTGTGAGACTTTCCTTGGGGCTTTGTTTGTAGCCTCCTTTTATTTTGTTCTGGAAAGAATGTGGGAGTCCTGAAAGAAGCCATGGATTCTGGAGTAAATGGCTGTTCTTAAATCTCAGTTTCCTTATCTATGGAGTTAATATTTGCCCCACCTACTTGAACTGGGTTATTGCAATAATCAGAAAAGCATTTGATCGAAAAGTGCTCTGTACGTGGCAAAGCACAATACAAATTGTGAATATTCATGTTTTTCTTCCCCCTACTCCCAAACAACACCCTCTTCTTCTTTCTTGCAGAAGAGTAGGTGGGAGTGAGGTCTTACTCTTATCCATTGGATGAACACCTTCCTGAGAGTTCTCCATAGTCTAGAATTTCAATAAAAATGCGGTCAAGCCCCCTGCCCCTCAGCTTCCCTTTCTCAGCCTTCTATTCTGAAATTATAGCAACAGAGAGCTGGGGCAGAGAGAAACTTCACATACCATAAAAGGTTGGAATAAAGAAACAGCAAAAAACAGTCAACTAAATGAAACAAAGGAAATAAGTAAATATGGAGGTGGCTTTTGGAGGGTGGGCCAGCTTTCTTAGCACTGCAGCTTTAACTCTGGTGAGGAATCTCTCTCATTTGGGAATCCCAGGCCCCAGCAAACAAGGCGTGAGTAGTAGAAATGAGGAGAGAGAGCTCCCTGGATCCTGAACATAAGCCCCGGGCCTTGAGTTCCCTTACCTTCTATACCCTCTCTAACCATGCGTGATAAGAGGTTGATGCGGAATGATTAGGATACTAATCTGGGAACATGGCTGCTCATTTAGAGACTACATTTCTCAGTCTCCTTTGCAGCTAAGTATGGTCACTTCATTACATTTGGGTCAATGGAATGCAAGTGGAACAATGCAAGCACCTTCTCCACCTCATTTTTAAAGAAACCTGGTTACCCTCTATTTCATATTTTACCTTCCCCTAGGCTGGTAAATGGAGAAAACTGAAGAAGCCAGCCACCCTGGATTCAGAGGTGGAGCCACGTATGAACATGACATCTGGCAGGACCTGATGCCTGGACCCCTGGATGAGTGCGGAACACACGTATTGACCCACCATGGACTGCCAACTACCTCTGAACTGTCATGCAAAAAAAAAAAAAAAAAGGGAAAAGGAAAAACACTTCTACCTTACTGCATCTTTAGTTCTCTTTCTACAGGGCCTTTGCTTGTACCATAATATAGGATTTATCCATCCAGCATTCTTGCATATGCAGTAAGAACATGGATAATCATGAATTAATGTATATGAGGACAGAAAATCCAAATATGTAGATGAAATTAACAATCATGATACCTTGTGCAGTATACATGACAAGTCAGTGCTGAGATGTTAAGTCATGAGAAAGAGGAAAATACTGAAAGACCAATTGGAATAAAGCTGACAGGAGGCCACTTCGTCTATGGTTGGCTTATTTTCAGTTCAATGACAAATGAAACTGCAGCACTGAACTCTTTCTCCCCTCTCACGTTATTCACAGTCACCCTCAAATTTTTTATGAATTACTGCTCCAAAGCAATTTTAAATATCAGTAAATCATTGTGCCTAAAATAATAAAGAAAATACCCAAATGGAAAAATTATTTGCCTCGCAAATACAGGAAAAGTGTAGAGGGAAATGAATTATTATATCAGTATTAATATGGTGCTGTCGAATTCATAACTAAGGATATATGACTAAAAAACATGAAGATGGAAGCCTGAAAGTATGAGGAAATACAGCGGCAAGACCATGACGATCAGGTTAAAGAAGAACTATAGTTGACCCTTGAACAACACCGGGGGCTTAGGGGCACTGACACTCTCCTTCCCCTGTACAGTCAAAAATCCATGTATAACTTTTGACTCCCCCAAAACCGAGCTACAGTCATCCCTTGGTATCAACAGGCGGTTGGTTCCAGGACATCCAAGGGTGCCAAAACCCATGGATGCTCAAGTCCCTTACATAAAATGATGTAGAACAATGCAGACAGTTGGCCCTCCAGAGCCATAGATTCCCAAATACGGACAGAAAATACTTTATGATCTTTGGTTCATCGAATCCACAGATGTCAACCCATGGGGATACGGAAGACCAACTGCATATGTACTGAAAAAGAACCCACGTATAACTGGACCTGTGCAGCTCAAGCCTATGTTGCTCAAGGGTCAACTGTATTTTAGAAAAATTATGAAATTTCTGGGTAGAACTTGGAATTCCCATGAAAACTTATGGGGAATCATAAAATTGATATAATGCTATTTCCTCACAATCACTTACCTAAAAGCATGAGACAAAACACAGCCAGGACAGGTCCACAAAGCACTGCCGCACAGTAAGTGTGGCCTGTTACACCCTGCACCCAATGGACAAGACCAAGTTCACGAGCTGAAAGAACTAAAGGTTCAGGGGAAGTGAAAGACAGCTTGCTGAGGTCTAGAAAAAAAAAAATAGAAGAGGACAAGAAGAGCTTCAATGATAAAATTAGAAGGAGAGATTTAATCGGTGTTTCTAAGAGAACTTTTATTTATATCCTGAAAACTCAACAATAGAGTTTTTTAAAAAGCTGAATCAGCTGAACTGAAAGACATTAAATATAATTAACCAGTACTTTCACTGGTGTTATTTTTGCTTTTTAAACAAAAGCAAGGAAGGTAGAAGAAAAGGAAGGGGTGAAGGAAAATGAGGAGAAGAAAGGAGTGTGCTTTCATTATGCTGAGCAACACGTGGTGTTAAGACCGATGGCTCTGCAGGGCCACTGAGGCGCAGCGACAGGAAGGAAGGCTGCCTACCAGACAGGGAATCAGAATCAGGCCCCATCCCCTTGAGGGATTCTCCCCACCGCCTGCCCCAGGTACTTCCGTGCTTTGATTAAAACCTTAGAGTTAAGATGGAAACCAAATGATAGTCTGTGATTTTTTCTTAATAACTAAAAGAAGATTCATGCAAACAATTTACCTGAGATTCTACATTCTACATTTTCTTCTATAGACTAGGTCATGTTTACTTACAACAAAATTTTTCCCGTGACTATTTTTATAACTGGCAACTTGTACTTCTCAGTCTCTTTCACCTTTTCGCCCACCCTGGTCAGTAATGTTGTAGTAACTATATATGGCGTCGGATGGGTACTAGATTTTTCAGGGTGATCACTTATAAGTTATGTAAATGTCTAATCACTATGTTGTACACCTGAAACAAACAGAATAATGTGTGTCAACTGTAATTGAAAAATAAATTCAAAAAAACCAATAACAAACAACAACAACAACAAAATATTTTATGGCCTGTTAAAAACCTCCACAAATAAAACAACTTTTCATTTGATAATTAGAAAAGCTTCGCCATTCTATAGCCTTACTTCGCTAGGTTTTTTTTTTTAATCAACGTCTTCTAAGGATACATCGGTCCCTGAAATGCAGTTTTGCTGTGCCCTTTGTATGCCTAAGAAAGAACCCTAATTATACAATAGCATACATACTTCTTTCACCCACCAGGAATCACTAGAGGATGGGGAGGGAATTTGAAGTGTTAAAATGGTGTTTTAGGCAGACAGATCCGTACTTGCAAAGGCACAGAGGCATGAATGAGCAGACAGTATTCAGCAACCAGCACAAATAGCTCAGATCTTTCTAGATGCTTATTGATGCCTAAAATTTCTTACATTCCAAAACTGAAATTAAAAGGCTTAAAATACAAATACCTCCTGAAACTGCTCCATCAGCAAACTTAACTGCACTAAATTGTGATTAGTCCATCAGGCAATTGGGATAATGCCAACCGCAGTTCTTCCCCGTTTCATAGGGAGGGGAAAATAAAAGTGCAGTGCTTGGAACGCTACGAAGAGGTGAGGCTGTGGGCATTAGCAAATTTGGCCAACTTTATATTTGAGAGATTGGTTGGCCTCCAAATCATTAAGCAAGCTCATTAGGTAAATGATCGGCATGCAATTATTATTTTAGTTTCCTCTAAGATAACTGTATTTAAAAATACATTAATACATGAATTTTGGCTTCCTAATATAATTAATAGGTTTGGGATATACTTGTCATGCTATCCATTTGTGATTCTTGGGAGTGATTTTTGCTTTTTGTTTGTTTGTTTTTGTTGCTTTTGTTTTTTCCCCCGAAATGCACAGCAAAATTTTTACCAGCTTCCTTTTTAAAGGTTAACTTATTATTTTTTATTTTAGCATGTAATTTAATTGAACCTCAAATGGTCTGCTGAAACAACACAGACGCATTCTTAGATTACAGAGAGTGATAGGGTATGAATATTTGTGTCTCCTCCCCCCAGACTCATATGCTTCAACTTAATGGGATTAGGAGACAGGGACTTTGCGAGGTGCTTTAGTCATGAGCCCCCATGAGTGAAATTAGTGCCCTATCATAACAGAGAAACCCCGCCCCCCACCCAGAGCTCCCTATTCTCCTTCTGTCATGCGAGGTGACAGAGTAGTTGTCTGTCGATGAAGGAGCAGGCTCTCACCAGATGCCAAGTTTGCTCACACCATTATCTTGGACCTCCCAGTCTCCAGAACAGTGGGAAATATTTGTTGTTTATAAGCTACCCAGTTTACGGTGTTTTGTTATAGAAGCCCGAATGAAATAAGACAATAGATAAATTTATCTTTTCCAAATGAACACATTTTCTACTTAACAAGTAAACTTTAGATCTATTTTCCATCCACCATCCATCATCCTGCCATTCCCCATGTTCTTAGCATTTCACTCTATTTTCTGTAGAATTAAGCTGAGAAGTCAAATGCTATATAGCTGAACATACGTCTTTACAATTTCCAATTCTTTGTGCTTAACAGTAAATGAATTCTGGAGATAATCAAATCCATGCCAAATAATTCCTTTTTGACAACTTTATGGAGATGTATAGGCATGCTGGATATATGTACCTACACATTCTAGCTATTAGGGCTTTAATAAGTTAGAAAATACTATTGCTCTACTTATGGGAATATATGAAGGGACATAGCATATTATTGTAATATTCATATAAGAGGTTTAGATTTAGGTAAACTGCCCAGAGCAAATACAGCTCTTTTTAGATGGAGAATAACAGCTTTATTCATTCTTCCTCTATTTCATCAATCTCTATGGAGTATCGCCTCTCTGCTAGCCATTGTTGGGCCCTGAGAAAGTTGAAACAAAAGGCTTGCTTTCTTTGTGAACAGGAAAGACAGTATAGCATGGTGAGGACTATGAGAGGTTTTTCCAGATGCTCTAGAGCACAAAAGAGGGATGCGTGATTCAGACCGAGAGGGGAAGAGCAGTTTCCACCCAGGGGAGGTAACTCCTGAGTGAGTTTGAAGGTGAATGGGACTTTACTAGGCAAAACAGCAGGCATGTAGAGAGTCGTGATTTAGGCAGAAAAACGACCATGTTGAGAAGGCATGAGGCATAAAGAACAAATGCATTATTTTGAGGGCTGAAAATTGTTCAGAATAACCTGTGATGTATTTGTGTGCCTCTTGGTGCAGAAAAGGAAGACAATCAAGGGCACAACAACAGGAGGCAATGCGTGCCAAGTTAAGGGATCGAACTTCACCCTGAGAGTTACAGGGAACAATGAAGGATCTTTAAGCGAGGCTTGTATTTCAGAAGGACTGCTCATTCATGCAAAATAATAATGATAGTATAATGATAATAAGACCTTAATGTAAAAACAAACTGAAAACATGAATAGGCTATTCACAGGATAACAAATGGCTATAGCTAATAAACATATGCAAACACATTCAATTTCATTTTTGAATGAACACAAGGTTTCATTTTTCTATTACCTGGTCAGAAAAGATATTACTTAACTGTGAACATTCAATTTTGGCACATGTGAGGGAGATGTCCAATCTCATGCAATACACAGGGAATAATTTGTTTCCTCTTTTCTGGGAAACAATTGCACAAAATGTGTCAAAAACCTCAAAAATATTCATATTCTTTAACCTGATAATTTCACTTCTAGTAATTGATCCCAAGGAAATAATAAGAGGTAAGAGTTACAGATTCAAGTACAAAAATTATGTACTTAGTATTAGTTAAAATGATAAAAAACAAAAACCACAATCCAGATCCTTCACAATAGAGGAATGGTTAAATTACAGCTCATTTGTTTCATTTTCTAGACTACACTAATATCTGTATTTTAAAAGAATTTTTAATGGTATAAGATAAGGCCCTATGAGTTGTGGGAAGAAACTGAGCAATAAAATAACATATGACATGATCCCAACAATGATTAGGAAAATTATACACTTTTTTTTTAAATTGAAAGGAAATGCATCAGTATGTTTACAATGGTTACACCTGAGTTTTAAGAAAATGAAAAACTTTTATTTTCTTTATGTTTCCAAGGCATTTTCCAAGGTTTAAGAAAAACAGTGTAAGCGTATATCACTTTTATATTTTAATAGTGTCATTTTTAATAAGGGAAATATTAAATTTTCTATGATGTGGAGACTGAACTGGGGGGCAATCAAGAATGAAGATGGGAAAGCCACATTCAAGGGCTGCTGCAGAGATCCGAGAGAAAAGGTGCAGGTCAAGCTTGTGGCAGAAGCACACAGGAGAAAAGAAGACATAAGGAGATGTCAAGGAGGAAGAAGCCTCAGGAAAATCCACATTGCTTGGCATAGGGACACAAGAGGAAGGAAGAGTTTGGTGGCTCCCAGATTCTTGGGGAATCTGGGGGAGCAGCTAATTTGCAGGAATAAAGATATGAAACACTCCACTTCAGACATATTTTGTTTGCTTTGCTTTTGGAATACCCACGCGGCGATGTCTCATAAACGTCTATAAGCAATATACATCTAAGTTCCTTCTACAGATCTGGGCCTAACAGATAGATACACAAGTCACCAGGATTATATGTGAAACCTGAACTCAAAATTGGGGATGGGGAACAGGGAGATCCATGGGCGCTGGCTAAGGACAGAGCCTGAGAAGACTAACGTGGAAGAGAAGAATGTCAGAGAAGGTGGGAATGAAGGTGAGGTGTAAAGAAAGAGAAGAAAATCAGGAAAGAAAAGCCTGGCAAAAGCCCAGGAAAAAATTAATTGCAAGAAGTAGAGAGGGGTCACCTGCGTGAAGGTTAGGGTGGAGCAAGGTCTGGACCGAGCAGTGCCCATCGGAGCTGGCAGTACGCGAAGTCAGTTTCTGTGGGCAGAGGGAGAAGGTGGGACTGCAGAGAGACGAGGAAAAAGAGAAAAACACAGTCTACTATTTCAGCCCTTAACAGCAAAGAGAAGGTAAAAAAAGATGGACAGTGGCCAGAGGGAGCATGGATTCAAGGTTGCATGTGTTGTTCTGATGGAAGAAACTGGAGCAAGTTCGCAGACTGAGAGAAGGAGCCGGGGGTGGGGTGGGGTGGGGTGGGGTGGGGGAGCTTGATAACTCAAGGGTAAGAAGAACAGAGATGGGTCCAGGAAGGTGGTGGGAGAGAGAGTCCAGACACAAGTGTTATCTTAGGCCAAAGAAGGAATACTTCCTCCAAGAAACAGGAGGGGAAGGAAGCAAGATACGATAAAGGAAAGGACCAATTTTTATTAACAGTAATTCTCACTGACTATAAGGTCAACCCCCGTGCCATGGTAAGAATGGCCTGGAGTCAGACTGCCTGGGTTTGTATTCCAGGATCTCCGCTTAGGATGGGGGAGGTATATGAAGAGGAGTGGGTTGTTTATTCTAACACTTGCTGAGCACTAACTGTATGGCAGTGGTTGTTTAAAAATCCAACCTTACAAGGTAGGTTCCGTTATGAGCTCTGTTTTACATACGGGCTTAACTTAATGCCTTGCCTAAGAGCACACAGCTAAAGATGCAGGAAGGTGGTATAAATAACTCAGCTGTTATACAAGCACTTGGGAACTATAATACCCAGATGCAAATCCTGCTTCTATCACGCTGAACCTTTCTGGGTCTCAGTCTCCTCTTCTGTGAAAAATGAGTATGATATTGAACTGGCCCCCTATCTTATCATGAAGGTTATCCATAAGTTAATACCTGGAACACAGTAAGCACTCAATAAATCTTAGTCATTATTATTGAAGTGCTGTTTATAATAGTGAGATATTGAAAGCAACCTAAATACTTAATAGAATAAGACTGTTTACATTCATTATACAAGGATAAAAGCAAGGCCCTCCCCCTAAAAACACACATATTAAGTATCAGAAGAGCTTTTAAGAATGAGCTGTGGAAAGTCACCTATTAGCCAGGCAATAAGACCTGTAACCGGAAAGTGGCCCCGAGCTGGAGCCCGGTACAGAGCCGGAACCTGCCTGAAGCTGCTGCTTTCAAAGCAAGGTTGAACGGCATGGCCCGCAGGGACGGACGAGAGTTTGCTGGGCCCTCCCAGCACGTTGTAGAGGCTGAGGTCTCCTGCAGGTACACCTCAAACACGGAAAAGGATAAATAACAGTTGTCATGGGTTGAACTGTTTCATTCCCCAAAATATACGTTGGAGTTCTAATCTCAGAATGTGACCTTATTTGGAAGACACGATTTTTAGAGAGGTAATCAAGTTCATATGAGGTCATTAGTGTAGACCCGAACCCAGTATGACTGGTGTCCGCATGAAAGGGGAAATTCAGAGACAGACGCACTTCTAGAGACAGACACATTGCATGTCATGTGAAGCTGAAGGCGGAGATGGCAGTGATGCTCCTCAAGTCCAGAAATGCCAAAGACTTCCAGCAGCCCACGACAGCCGGTGAAAGGCAGGGAACAGGTTCTCTGTCACAGCCCTCAGAAGAAAGCAGCTGCGTCGACACCCTGATCTCAGGCTCTGGCCTCCAGAACCGTAGGACAACACATTTCCGTTTTTGAAGCCACCCAGTTTACAGTTGTTTGCTATGGCAGCCCTGGCGAACATACCGTAGCCATAATGTTAAGCCACGAAACACACAGCTCTTGCTCTGGCTCTGCAGCCACCAGGCAATCGTGGGATGATCTCGGCCTGCTGTGTTGATCTCCCTACACGGAGAGCTGGTCAGAGCACTTGAATACCTAGTTGCTTCGGTGGTTCTACTTCTCACATCATGTGAGTGAAATGGCTGTGTAGTTTACACATCAGTCTCTTATGAGTCTGCATGTGGTCCAAAGAGGTTAAGCCATTCTTGGAATATTGAGTCAAAAAGGTGGAGGGTCACTTGCTGAAATGTAACGAAGACTTTATCAATGTCATGGCACCTGAGGACAGTTCTTGTTGCTTTCTCTGATGACATATTTTGGCATCGAACATTTCCTTCCCACTTAAAAATGATTAACACTAGGCAAAAGTTTTAATCAATCCTTAGTAGATCCCATTTGACTTTGAAGGTACCTTTGAAAATAATAAACGAACAGATCCTTATGTTTCTTTTTCCTCCTGAAGGTCGCATTTACTTAGGACATAATTCTTTGCATCTAATCAGAGCTCACATTTTACTATATATTTTTAAGTTTTAAAATAAGTCATATCACTATAAATCATTAAATATTAAATCATGATAGAGGGAGGAATAGGAGAACAAACTGTATGATATCCAGAGGCCATCTGACCCACCCTTTGGCCTCTTATTTGTACATAAATAATTCCCTGAACACACATCTACAATATTCTGAAAATCTCCAGGAAAAGATAAATTGCATAAAGAAATGACCAACCACCCATGACAAGATTCATTCCAACACTGAAGCATCTTATGCAATAAGCTAAAAAAACGTATCTCCTGTGCATTTTTTTCCACTGCATTTCTGCCTTTAATGGAGTGGCCACACAGGCATTCAGTCACACAGAGAAGATTCAAAGCTAAGCCCTTCTGCTGCACTTTGATGCATCACCCAAAGTACTCTTCTGACTTCCTTCTCCATTTTCTTTCCTTACAGTGAAAACTCTTTTAAAATTCTTTTCTCATTTCTGAACTCACTTCAAGGGAACTTTGTGATAAAGCTCGACACTGCGAGGAGTGTCCCTTTGTCATGTTTGAAGGACCTGATCCGAACCTGCAGAGCCTTGCAGAGTTGGCACCCTCTCACTGCAGCAGGCCCCCCGCGGGGCATCCGAGTTTGTGAGAAAGGATTTCAGTGCAAAGGCTCCGTAGACACTGATTGGCTCAGCATGGGCTCTGCCAGCCTTCTAGATGAGAAGATGCAGCCTCTTGTCACTTCGAGGGGAGGAGGAAGAGCCCAGCTATTCTCAGAAAAAAAAAGTCATCAGAGTACAGCTCTAGCCCAGGAATGGCAGAAGGGTTGTATGCATCCAACGCCTCTCCTTTCCATCCCAGAAGGTGCAGAAGTGCCAACCAACCCAAAGTCTGATAACCACAGCACAGCCCAGATGGGCAGAATCAACCAAAAGAAAGAAAAGAGAAAGCGAAGGAGGAGGAGGAGGAGGAGGAGGAGGGGTAGTATTGTGGAGGTGAAATGCTAAGAAGTGCTAGGATTTCCTATAGGCAGAGGCACAGAACATCACTTTTCTGCAGATTCCCTGGAGGGCCAAATTAAATGTGAACCAGAACGTGCATTCTAAAGCACTTATCACTGCCGATATAATCATGCGGATGGGGATGGAGATAACAGTCTCTAATTCTTTGACTTGATAAGAACATTCCATTTTTTCATTTACACTATTTATTAAGACAGAGACATATGTAATACATTTTCAGGATGTTGTCTGTTAAAAAGCAGTTTAAATAAAGGAATAAATTCTAGTTTTCTGTGAAAGTCACTTCGTTCTAATTCTTTTAGCTCAAAAACATTTTTGTAGAGAAAATAGTCAGAGAAAGAACTAATAGTCTGAGGGGAGAACTTCCCCCAAAGCGGGGAACGGAGTGAGTAAAAGAAGTGCAACACCTTGAAACAAATGTTACCTTCTTAATATTCCACCGAAGTCAAGCTGGCTTGAAAGCCTTAGTCAAACCCGAAAGGTTCACCGTATACCAGAACAGGGTTCTTAATTTGTGTAAGTTGCATTATAAAGTCTATTCAATTGCTTAACGACAGAGTATCTAAAATGAATATTGTGGACTGAAATGCAATCACCCTCTCAGCAGCTCGCCCGAGGGAAAAAAAATAATTAATTAATTAAAAAATACCTTGTCTTCAATACTGTGAGACATTTTATATATTTTCCCAACTTAGCCGAATTTTACTCCTAGTTATAAATAAGATTGATTTTATGGGAGTGTCTTAGAGGTCAGTCAGTGTAGGGCAGTAGCATCATGTCAATGTTTAAATAACAATAATTGTGTTGGGCAGGGGGCAGTAGAGAGGTCAACTCAAGCAAACCAGGTACCACACTACCAGAAGTCTGGATTGGGTTTACTGATTTTAAACTTTATTCTCTGCTAATGGCTCCATTTTCGCAATGCAGTCGATTCTCTCTCCCTTTGGTAAATATTGTATAAACTAATCACAGTTGGAGATTCTCTTTAAAAAGTTACCCAACTTAAGCAAGAGTAGAAACTGTTTTTGTCCATTGAGGCTACTATAACAAAGCATGGCAGACTGGGTGGCTTGTAAACAACAGAAATTTATTTCTCACAGTTCTGGAGGCTGAAAAGTCCACGATCAAGGTGCTGGCAGAATTGGTGCTTGGTAAGGGTCTGCTTCCTGGTTCACAGATGGTTGTCTTCCGTCTGGGTCCTCCCAGGGCAGAAGGGGTGAAAGAGCTCCCTGGGGTGCTTTATCAGGGCACTAGTCCCATTCATGAGGGCTCTACCCTAAGCACCTCCCAAAGTTCTCACCAACAAATACCATCATCCTGGGAATTAGGTTTCACCATATGGATTTTGGAGCAACCGAAACATTCAGTCCGTAGCAGAAACCAAAACATCACCTCAACATAAGTGCAGTGCAGTTATGAAAGCTGGTTTGTCAGGGTTATATCAGCTTGCCTATGGCTCTCAACAGCACTAGTACTAGTCCCTCTAATGCAAACATTTTTAGAACTTGGAGTTCATAACAGAGAACCTGATGCAGGACTGTTCTCAGCAACAATGATAATAATGTTGCCATTTGGGTACCTACTCTATATCAAATATGTAATTTGCATGATCTCATTCAATATCACAATCACCCTGCAGAGGAAGTAGGTCCCATCCCCATTTAATAGATGAGAAAAGTGAGCCTCAGAGAGATGGTGAGTCACTTGCTACAGATCCAGGGCTGGAACCAGAAAAGAATACAAAAAAATTTAAAATATATAAGAACCATATCTATACCTAAATCTCTTGTCTCGAACTCTCTATCTCCCTATTGGGAAACTCACAGATCCCTGAGAAATAAAACTAGGAAGTAGAACTGAATTAATTTTACTTAATACCCTGAATCACATGTTCTATCGATACTATATCAAATTTATTTACATCTTTTTATTTTATTCTTTGAAAGCGTATGTTATGGTATTTATTTCTTTGGATGGAGTTCAGATAACACAGAATAATCAATCAGTGAGCAGGTCTATTAGACTGATAGCTGTATGTGAATTCTAACTAGCTAAAATCAAATTTGAATTCTTGTCACTGAGTAAGCACATAGTTCACTATTAAATAACCACATTCTAAAGATGTTATTTAGTTAAAAAACAAAACAAAACTAAGATGAGATCCTATTTGGAGAAGTTGCCCGCTAATGCTAGGCCTTAATTAAATCTAAACTAAACAAAATAAAACAGATAGCTCTCTAAACTAAGATTTTAGTGACTAAAGAGACAGCAAGACTTTATTATTTAAAATCATCAGAAGTACCCCCCACCAAAAACAAACAAACAAACAAACAAACAACAAACCCCAAAAAACCCTCACAAACCTAGCATGGGAAAGCTGAAACATCTTGTACTACAATGAAAATCTAGGAAATCTGGGTCATATTTCTTTCTCGTAGGAGGAAATGAGAATTACAGCACTAGTGTTAAAACAGAGTAGGTGTGGATGATGGAAAATATTTATCAACATGTAGTTAACACCACTGCTTTTAAAAGAGATGTGGAAATGTTTCAACAAGCACAGTCTGCTAACATAGAAAATGACAGGATTCAATAATTGAGGATGTCCCTGATTCTCTCTGGCCTCAGTGTCCGCATCTGTAAAATGAGACTAAGCTGTCTTAGAACAGCTGTTAGGGCTGCCCAGATGCGCAGGCATGGGCCTCCAGGTAGCCGTGCCTGTGCTCAGGGACCCTGGGACCTTGGACAGAAGTGAATGATCTAGGGGTAGGCATCGTACGCGCCAAAATGGGACAGTCATATCCTTTCTGGCATTTGGCACTTTACAAACAGTTTAACACATTCATTCATTCATTCCCTCCCTCCTTCATTCATTCAACAAATATCTATTGAGTGCCTGCTAAGAGCACTGTTCTAGTCTCTGTCAAACAAGACTGACAGAGGTATTATCCTCTTAGAGCTTACACTCTATAGGTAGATACAGACAACCAATAAACGAATAAGAAAATATTAGATGCTATGCAATGGTGAAAAGGGAGCAACTACTTCCAGCTGGGTGGTAAGTAAATGCAGCTGTGGGGAGGTGCTATAGAGGAGCCAATCAGGTAGAAAATCAAGGGAAAATCATTCCAGGCAGAAACAGAAAGAAAACCAGTGTAGCCTAAAGTATAATGAATAGTGGGAGGGGGGGATGAGCAAAGTAGAGATGAGTGAGTTTAGACAAATAGGTCAAGTTATGTAAGGCCTTGTAGGCCACGGTAATGTGTTTGGATTTTATGCTAAGAGCAACAGCGAGTCATTGGAAGATTTCGTGCAGGGTAACATGACCCAATTTGTGGTTTCAAAAGATCACTGTGGTTGAGTGATCTAGAGACTCAGGTACAGACTGGATTCTAGAAGAGCAAGTGCGGAAATAAGGGAACCCATTAGAAATGACCTCAGTGTCCTGAAGGAAGGTAACGGGACTAAGGTTGCAGCGGAGGGGGGAAGAAGCTCTGGAGGTGAAGTCAGTAGGATTTGCTGATACGGAGACTATGGGACAGAACATAGCCAAGGAAGACTGCTATGCTTGTGACCCAAGTGATCTGGTGGCTGACGGTACAATTTTCTGAAACGGGGAAGATTGTGGGAGGGGCAGGTTTTTGTTTTGCTTTTGACCTAGAGCTCTGTTTTGGTCAGGTTAAGTAAGAATGCCATATTAGATACTGAATGCCATCTAATGGGAGACGCTAGAGCTAAGTCACATCAATGATGATGTCCAAGAGAGGATCTGCACACCCTGCTGCCCACAGAGTGGTCCCCCTTTCTGCCATTCTGCAGCGTCGGTGTTTAGTTTTTCCAGCATTTGCGTAAGATGCTCCTGCGTCCTTTCAATAAATTGCCATTTTTGTTTAAGGTAGCTTTTCAGCATCTATTGTTTGCAACCCACAAGGACCGTAACAAATCCTTGGTGATAACAAGATCATTTCTAAGTTTCTTTCCTGTTTTACTATTTTATGAAACTAAGAAGCCATTTTGTAACTAAACACAGTGTCCTCTAAAACTTGGGGAACTGCTGGTGGGCAAAGAGGCACTGGCTACCCTAAGAATAAAGGCTGTACTTTCCCAAGTACTGGCTATGACAGGGGCACTGTACTGAGGGTGTCGAAATACTCTGTCTCATTTAATCCTTACAAAAACAGCTCTGAACTGGCGGTAACTATCCTATTTTACAGAAAATTGAGGCTCGAGGGCAGATGTTAAGTGGTTAAGATCACACAGGCAGTAAGCGTTAGAACTGGCTTTCAAACCCAGGTCAGGTTAACCTCCAAAGTGCATCAGTAACCACTGCACTGTCAGGAGCAGGTTATCCCTGCCAGGACGGGCAGTGACTCAGCGAGGACCTGAAAGAATATTCTCGGTCCCTCCGGTGGTGGTCCAGGAACCGCAGTAACCTATTGCTGGGTTCGCTGCAGGGCTGGCCACTGCGCGGTCTGCCATGGGGAGCTCTACATAGAATGCGTAGGGTCCCAAGCTTACGTCCCTTTCGGCTGGGGGCGCTGTTCCTCAGTGTCATTCGGCAGAGCAGAACCAGCCCAAGACGCGGATCTTCACCTTGGCCTTGGATGGGAAGGCAGTCGCTGGGGAGTTGTGATTCGGAAGCACGTAAGATATCCTCAGCGGCCAGCCATTTTACAGACTGGGAAGGCGAGACCTGAACAGGTTATTTTCCGGGATCCCATGACTGACTAATCAGCGAAGGATTAAAATCCGAAGAGCAGGTTTCCTGAGTCTATGTTTCATTCAGTAATTTCCAGTCTGGTAATGGTGCTATCTCCTTTCCCGCTTGACAATAAGGCTTGGAGCCTCGCCTGGCGGGGAGTCGGGGTGGGGGCCATCAATCTTCTGTTTTCCACCTTGCCCCTTCTTTATTTTTATTGAGGTATAATACGTGAGTCTAAAATGCACAATCTTAAGTGTACAACTCAATGAGTGTTTACAGCATAACCACCATCAGTGCAATGACTTCCCAGCTCCAGATATAAAATGTTTTCAGCCCCTCACAAAGCACTCTTCTGCCCCTCCCAGACAATGAGCACCTTCCCCGCTCCCTGGTGCAGCCACTATTCTCGCGTCTGTCACCATGGATTAGTTTTGTCTGTTCTTAAAACTTTTTGCAATTGGAATAATAAATATGTACTTTTCAAATCTATCTTCTTTTACCCTATATGATTGTTTTGCATACAGTGGCTTATTCCTTTATACAGCTGTGCAGTGTTCCATTGTGTGAATGTGTCTAGATTTGTCCATCCATTGTCCTGGTGATGGACATTTGGGTATTTTCCCCTTTAGAACTATTAGGAATAGGGCTTCTATAAACATTCTTGAGGATATTCACTGGTGGACATATGCACTCATTTCTCTAGGGAAGCAGAATTACTAGATTATAGGGTAGACATATATTTAGTTCTAGGCGACTAGAGTTTTCCAAAGCGTCTGTAATAATTTGTCCTCCCACTGGCAATAGATGAGAGTTCCAGTTGTTTCCATTCTTGCCAGCCCTTGGCATTGACTGTGTTTTTGCTTTTAACCACGCTGCTGGCTGTGTAATGGTATCTCATTGTGGTTTTAATTTGCATCTTCCTGATAAATAATGGTTCTGGCCATTTGGATATTTCTTTTTTGAAATGTCTGTTCAAGTACTTTGCTGATTTTTAATTGGGTTGCTTGTCTTTGTCTTACGGATTTCTCAGATTTCTTGATGTATTCTGGAAGCGAGTCCTTTGTCAGATGTTGGTATTGTGACTACCTTCTCCCAGTCTGTGTCCTGTCCTTTCACCCTCTGAGTGGTATCTTCTGATGAATATGAGACCTTAATTTTTAATAGAGTCCAGTTCGTCCATCTTTTCATTGTGGTTAGTGCTTTTTGTGTCTTTTTAAAGAAATCTTTACCTTCTCCAAACCTTGCCTTTTCAAACGCCGGAAGCCCAGAAGCCATTTCAAAGCTGTGTCTTTGACAGGCTTGGAAAATGCTGACCATGAAGCTTTATTTTCAGGCTCAGGAGAGGAAAGATGTTGAAAAGTCAGAAGGAAAAAGGCACAATGTGCCGAAGCAGGTGGAAACCCATGGGGGCAGGCAGGAATCAAGGCCTTAGAACTGGAGCTGGTGGGGGGAAGTTTTCTTGAGAGAAAATAACAGTAGCAGCCATCAGCCACCTCGGATCTATATCAAGCCTTGAACTGATACCATCCCCATGCTCCTGATAGAGGCCGCAGTCAATACCTCCCCGGGCAGCTGCTGCAATTTCCTGATCCAATTTAGAGAAGGGTCCCAGCAGACAGCTGCACAATGGTAGGTGTGCAAACAGCCTTATGTCTTTCTTAAAACAAGGAGAGGACTGTAAATAAATGTTAAACAGTTAAATAAACCCAGTGTTTGTGTTGGGTATTTCCAGTACATCACTTCGTATTCCCTTGGCTCCGCCTGTCTCTTACTTCAGTCACTGCTGCGGTAACCAGTGCTGTGTGTTCTGATGAGCTCTGTGCAGTTTGCAGCCTGAGGGCCTTGCCTCACCTCTGAGCCTGTCCCTTTCCGTCCCAGGCTTCTCTGCTGGCACAGATGGAGGCACGCTTGGCATTCACGCATGTACAGGCCCGAAGGCCATAGGAGTTAGTTAACAGTCTGTGGGGAGAAGCTTGGGCCCATGGCGGCTGGGCGCCAGTGGGTGAATGCCTCCCTTTTTCTTTCCTGGCACAGAAGGCTCTGTACCGCAAACCATACAGCTTCTTAGGCCCTCCTTGGAATACAGCAAGCAGTCGCCACAGCGGAGGCCCGCTCCACTACCCATCATCTCTGCACTGGCTCCGGTCCCGGCCCCTCCTCCACTCCACCTGGCCCGCCCACCCCCACTCCTTGGCTCCTAGTCCCCAGTAAAACACTTGTAATTAAGCTTTTGTCTCAGGCTCTGCTTTCTGGGGAAGCCAGGCTAAGAGCGCACTAAGATTCTGCTCCATTGATTGTACTTCATTAGATTTCAAACGTGGATCAATTTTACACCATTATAATGTCAAAGGAAGACTCAGGCCTTTTATAGGAAAGGTATCATTATGAATTAAATTCAACCAATCTGGTACGCAAATCAGCTACATGGGAAATTTATTCAAGAATCAACGTGATTCTCTGTTAGCCACAGCGCTGAAAATGTTTCTCCTAGGACATCTGCTGGAGAGGGGCCAAACCCAGCATCAAAATTTATGTTGGTTCATGAGCTAATGAAGGCACTGAACTCCGTTAAGTCAATTCATTATGTGAGAAACAGTAAGGAGCTGACCGTCCAGGAAATGCAGACGCGTCACTGGCTTCCGCAGCCGGGGCATAGTCCTGTTCCTAACGGGAGGCCTTTGTGCCCATGATTGCCACTTCGTGTGGCGGGCACTTGGGAAGCCGAGGTGCTCAGAACACGCCGCCGAGGTGGTCAGGAAGCCTCTAGGGGCACTGGCATCGGCAGTAAGGAAAGTGTACTGAGGACGGAGCCAGCGTGCTAAGGGGGGCTGTGGCGTGCAAAGTGCCACCCGGTGAAAGGGAATGTGGTGGGAAGTAGGCAGTGTGTCAGTAGCAGTGTGACACCTCGGGGGCTGTGTGGCTCCAAGACTGGCTTGTTTCCATGTCCAAGGAGCCAAATGATGAGACCTGTCAACAGACAGTTTAACTGAAATCACCTTCTCCTTAGCCTGCCTACTGTATTTCTCCTCTGTCAGAGGAGACAGATAAGAAACAAAATACCTAAGTGAATTATATAATATGTTATAAAATAAGTGCTATGGGAAAAAAACAGAGCAAGGAAGGGGGATGAGGAGAGCTGGGGAAGTGCATCGCTTAGGGTTCGAGTGCAGCTCCTCTCTTTGGATAATCCCCTAATATCCTCTATTAGAAATCTTTCTGCAGATGGTGGAGGCCAGCCTATGATTTTAGAGGCTTTTCTTTTTTTATTTTTTAAGCAAGAAAGAGGAAGAAAAGAAGTCTTCATGAATTACAGTAATGATAGCTATAATTACACTTTCTATTAAATTCTGTGCAAAGCCTAAAGTAATTATACAACAAATAAACAAATGAAAAGACTCTCAGAAACAGGCATCAGACAAAGATGCAGACAGAACTCCCAGGGCAGCGGTGGGGAGCACAAGCTCTGAGCCAGGAGGCCGGGCTGGGACCCCAGCTCTGCCGCTCCCCGGCTGGCTGGCTAGGGCAGCTCATCAATCTCCTAAGGCCACACTGTCCCCAACTGTGTGAGAGAAGTGGTGATAACAGTACTTGCTTTGCACAGCAGGATGAAGATTCAATGAGATGATATGAAAACACACTAAGTACAGTGCTAGCTATCCCGGTAGCTTCGTGTGTCTCCCACATCATCTCGTTGAATCTTCTTACCTTATGCGACAGCACGGATAGATCTTGGGGGTATTGTGCTAAGTGAAGTAAGTCAGACAGAGAAAGACATATACCGTATGATTTCACTCGTGTATGGGATCTAAAGAACAAAATAAACAAACGAGATAGAAACAGACTCACAGGTACAGAGAACAGAGTGATGGTTGTCAGATGGGAGGAATTTGGGGGACTGGGTGAAAAAGGTGAAGGGATTAAGAAGTACAAATTGGCAGTTATGGAACAGTCACAGAGATACGAAGGACAGCATAGGGCATATAGTCAATAATGTTGTAATAATTAGGTATGGGTAGAGGTGGGTGCTTGAAACACTGAGGGGACCACTCTGTAAAGTAGGTGAGTTTTCCTAACCACTATGCTGCACATTAGAAACTCACACAGAATACTGAATGTAAGCTATAATTGAAAAATAAAAATATATTTAGAAAACAAAAAAGAAACCTCAGTAATGTCGGACATTATTACTTTAGGCAAATGTGGCTTCAACAACCCCAGAGAACACAAAACTCGTAGATAAATTGGTCCGTGTTGCAGCATAAAATGGGAGAAGTTTGAGTTAAGAGCAAGGAGAGGCAAATGGGGTTGGGAGGCCACGGGGCTCCTTTGACATAGTCTAGGGTAGAATGTGACCAAAGGGCAGGTGCGGGCCTGCTGGATGACGTGGGATGGGGGAAGGCTGAGTAAAATGCCGTGTAAGTTCGGCCAATCTGCAGATGGGAGGGGGAGCTTGTGACCACGTCACATGAAGAATGACCTGCGGGAACTTCGAATTTAGCCCAGAGAGGGAGAACTGGAAGTAGGGGGGAAACTGAATAACTGTCTACAGACAACAAAAGTATTCTTTTTTTTGGCACAGAAAGAGCAGACTTGCTTTGTTTGCTCACAGAGCACACGACTATTAGGATAAGTGAGTTGGGGTTATAGGTTTTCAGGGAAAAAAGTGAATAATCATGGAGACAGTCTCAGTAAGGAGAGAGGGCTCCGTCACTGGAGGAGATCAAGGAGAGGCTGGACTACCGGAGGGGAGCTGGCTACCTTAAGTAAGGGACCCTCAGTCATCTCTCAAGTCCTTTCCAACCCTGAAATCCTGACGTAAAGCCCCAATTAAGGAGGCAAAAAAAAAAAAAATAAGCCCCGGAGGGTCACAGGCTTGGAAATAATTTTAATAAAATCAAAGTGATGAGTAGAAACAAGATGGGGATGAGCCGGCCGACGGAGAAGTTTGCAGAAATGAAGTCACAAAGTGACAATAATATAGTCTGTGAAGACTGCCCCAAATGTTGTTTTGCTTAATCCTTACCGATCCTGGAGGTCAAAGTTACCCTCACTGCCATTTCATCATGGGCAGAGGGAGGCCTAGGAGGCATTTTGCTGGCAAGGGCAGACCTATGACTTCAGTCCAGTTTTCTGACTTCTAGTCCAGCATTCTTTCCAGTTCACAGCACAGAATTTCCATGTTGGATTAAGGAAAAGGAAGAAAAAATGAAGACATGGGTGTTTCAAGAATTGTAACAGCCTCCTTACTGACTGCGCTGCCCTCCCCACCCCTCTCCATTTTCTCCTCTCTCGTATCTCGGCTAGGCTCCCAGGGCATTGTTATCTTTCTAAATTACAGCTCTTAATACTCTGATCGTTCCCGTGGTTCATGGGGTTAATCACAATGCTGGGGTTGGTGCTCGAGGCCATCTGTAGCGTGACCTGTCCTCACTCCTCACTCCTCTGCTTATACTGGAAGTGGGCCCAGCGGAGGCCACTCGAGAGCGGCGGGGATTGGAGAGTGCTTGCTCTGTCGAAAAGAGCAGACTTAGCTCAGCTAGAGCCAGGAAGTGCAGTCACGAGGTGAGCATGATATAGTCCACAAAGACTGTCCAAAATGTTGCTTTGCCTAATCCTGACCATAATCCAGGGCGGGATTCAGTGAAGTCAGCTCTATCAATCTTTTAAGAGAAGCTGGGATGTGGATTTTAAATATAAAATCTCCCCAATTTTTAAAGGTTAGTAACAAATTCAACCCAATAAAACAACACTATACAGGACAAATAAAGCCTACCTAGGGATCTGATTTGCCCGTGAACATTCTGCAACTTCTGATCTAAAAATGTTGTCTTCTAGATGAAGCTGGTCCTCATTTGCCCAACTTGAAGCAAGTCATGCTTCTGGAAGCCCCATGTTAGGAAGTGTGCTCCCTCCTTGGGACGCTTATACTAGTCAGTCCTGCTAGACTGGATGATTTTAGGCTAACAATTCCGTTTGGGGACTATACAATGCTCCATTCATATTAAGTAATTATGAACAGATTTTGAACTTAGATTTAGTAGAAAAAGACCTGAAAAAGATCTGGTTTTGCTTACATGTGAAGTAATAAAAGAGACTGATGAGTAAAGATGGTTCCAGATTCTAAGCCCAGGTAATGACAGGAATTGCCTGGGGTAACTGCTTCAGTAGATCAAGCTGGAGGGTCAAGGGAAAGCTGAGGTTTGGTTATATTGTGCTCATTCAGAATTCAAGAGCTTAAAGTACTTTCGAGTTTATTTCACTTCCATCTGCTGGAACGCTGTCAAGAAATCAAAATTTTTGTGCGCAGAGCTTCTATTCTATAGTATCTGTTAGAGGGAGGATTGATTGATAGCTCACAGTGTCCTGACCAACTCACTCAGTGAAGAAACTTTGTTTTCCAATATTTGTAAAAAAAAAAAGTGCCATATTTTGCCATGTATAATGCGTACTTTTTGCCTGAGTTTTTGAGGGGAAAATAAGAATGTGCATTATACATGGCTAGTGCTAATTCCGTATCTATGTAAATGCTTTTAATTCTTTTATTTATGCTTATGCATTAAAGGTGTAACTCTAGAAAGCAATAACGATATCTGGATGCAAAATAACAACCTGGAATGCAATAATCAATTTTGTTTCTAAATATAAGCAAAAAAATTGAATTAAGAAATTAAAACAAAAGTTTTTTTCCTGTAAGTTTGGGCCAAAAGCGTGGGTCTACATCGTACAAAGTAAAATATGGTATCAAGACTGATTCATAGTCCCTCCAAAGCCATCTCTTAGCTAACTTAACACAAGACGGTTGCTTGCTTATCTCTCCTCACTGCCAGCAAATAAACAGTTGCTGTTAACAATTTTCTATGTTTGCCACAGTGTTAAACCAAAGGAAGCAGTTGATATCATCAATATTTGCACTCTTAAAAGACTTGATGAATTTTTCACTAAATTGGATGATGTCCTATGCAGGAATGTTAATCAGAAATTGTGTGGATTTCAGAAAAATGATATAATTTTGTGGAAGAAACTAATATGTGATTCTCAATATAGCAGAACTCCTGTGCCTTTAACAGCGAAATCTCACTGCTGGACTCAGTTGAATTTAAGGGATTTTCGTCATCGAAATTTAGAGATGAATGAGGCAAGAGAAGTAATAGCCATTTATCGAGTGCCTTCGTGCTTTAAGTACATTCTTATTCCACTACGACACCCTAAAAAGTAACATTATCATACCCACTTTACAGATGAGCAAATTGTAACTCAGAGATAAAGAAAACTTCCCCAGACTGTGAAAGTAGCAACTGTTCAGGTGAGGATTCGAGGCCGGGCTGGCCTGGCTCTAAGACCCATTCTCTCTACATACTGCCCACTGCTCGTCTAGGGATCTTTCATTGCAATGGACTTGCCCAAAGTGAGTGACCTGCAGACCTGCACCTAGAGCTTCTGCCTCCTGATTCGGTTCTCCTTCCGTCTTCTCACAGCCAATGGGTGCATCACGGGTTCCTCTGCATCTAGCAAGGATGCAGGAGGGCTGAAGAACTCATAGTCCCCACATGGGCAGAAGCTTGTTGGTTTACTTCACGTAACTCCAGCCCTGTCTAAAGACTGCAAAGGATTTGAATGATACTCTGGATCTGATTAGAGATGGCCTTGCCATGTGTGAATAGAAATCTTTCTGCAAGCAGACAGAGCTGCCTGCTGGATGGCAGCAGTATGTAAAGCCAGGTAAGTGTGTGGACTGCCCCATCGGCATGGGAGAACAGCCAGTGCCACGGCGTGGGGGTGTTGCTGGGCAGGCAGACTGCCACGCCCTAATCTTACCAGCTGACCTAGAAGGCAGCAGTCACATTGGCAAGTGCCTAATACCTGCCACGCCTTTCAAATCCCAGATCAAAGCTTACCTGTTATGTGAAACTTGAGAAACTTCTCCTAAGATTGCGTGTTTTGAGATTTCATTAGCTCCTCCTGGAGCTTTCGTGTAACATATGTGAATCCTGAGACTTGAGTGCTCAAGTCATTTATGTGAAGGGTACATTTGTCACCTGCACTAGCAATTGCTACTTGTCTTTCAACATCTGCCTTCCTCTTATGTTTAATCATAGAATCCTGGTTTTGGGGGTGCCACCAGGAACATGCACCCCAGTGTGTCCATGTGCCCATGTTCTGTCCAGGTGAATCTGAGAGGAAGTGTGCAAAGTTTGGAGCCGGCCTGACAGACAGAGAGCCTCACCTTGTCCCCTTCTTCCATCCCACTGCCTAAACTAGGCCTGCAACAAACCCGAGCACCAATCATTCATTCCCTCATCTAACTTTTACTGAACACCTGCTAAATGTAGACTATTGCTCTGGGGCAAGACTGCTGGCATGATAGCAACAGGAAACTACAAGGGCATGGTATCAAACTTCTCTTTCTCTTTGCTTTGTGTATGCTAAGCTCAGGGAATATGAGTCTTTATAAACACATTTTAGCAATAATATTGAAGGGCTAGGGTTTTTTGCATGAGTATTTGGTCTTATGGGGGGCCCAAAATATTCTAGTTCTAGCATTTTATGTCACAGAGTTTTTATTTCTAAGTAGTCAGAAGTCTGAAGAGGCATCATGGCAGGCTTTCTGGACAAAGGACACCCGGCTGGAACTGTGTGTCTGCCACCCTCACCCACAGACTAAGTGATTCCCCAGGGCGGGGAGCAGGGTTTGGGGTCTTGATTTTATTTATTTTTAAATTTTTTTGTGTTTTTTATTGTATTTTTTTTCTATTACCATTTAGTTCCCTCTACCTTCTTGCCCCGCCCCCCCCATCACCACACTGTTGTCCATGTCCATGAGTCCTTGTTCCTTTTTTGGAGCCTTGATTTTAGACTCCTGGCCCTAGAAGACAATCAAGCCATGCCTTCTGAATTAAATGCGCTTGTTGCATGCCCAAGGTATAGCAGTAACGTATACGCTCTTCCCTCTCCCCAAATCAACCTCGTTGAATGGCAGCCTAATCACAACCTCAGGATGGCTGCTTTTCTGTTTTGATTTCTTTCCTCTTTAAAAAAAAAAGAAGAAAAGAAAAGGCAGGGAAATAACAAAAGATAATCAGTGTGATTCAAGGATGCCGGGGCTCTGCGGCTGAGTCCCGCAGGCCCCCTTCCTGTCTATGCGCAGCCACAGTCACGCTACAACCAGAGAGGACCTGCTGTCAGACCAGGTGGATGGGTCACCCCCCGCCGAAGGTGCTTTCCATGGTCCAATCGATAAGGTCCAGGCTCCTTCATAAGGTGGGCCAGCCTCTGTATAATCCCACGACCACTCGGCCCTCTACTTCCTAGGAGTCACCACCCTCCCCGGCATTTCTGCTTTGGCGCAGGCCACCGCCCCTCTTCCAGGGGTACCCTTTCTTACTTCCATATTTCCTTCCCCTGTCCAACACCTACTTGCCCTGTAAAGCTGTACCTCCAGATTTACCTCTGTGGGTAGTTCTTCATCACCTCAGGCCACCCTCCTCTAGGTTTCCATACGATACTCAAACCATGGCATTTTTTAAACTCCATGTACCTATTCACTACCTTCACTCCTCCACCATCAGCCCACAAACCCCTCGAGGGCAGGAGACGTGCCTTCATTCTTGAGTTCCTGAGGATTAAAGCAGTACCTACTACCTAACAACTGCTCCGCCCTGTTTGCTAAAGGTGGAAGGAATGGGTGAGACGCCTCAGTAATGCTGTACACAGGCATCGGTGATAACTGATTGATCACCTGCATTCTGACAGCCCTTAACATAAATCTGCATCTTTCTGTACATATGAAGAAAGTCATAAACAAGAAGTAGTATGAATTCAGGATTTTCTGCTTCCAAAGACCAAGTTGTTTTCCACTAAACCATGAAACCAAGTTGCTTCTTGCTTCCACCTCCAAGAACTATGCAATAAAAATGCAAAGTCAAAAGGAGCAATCTTTAATCTCTTTATTGACTGGATAAATAGGTGGGGGGACACTTCTAACCTGAATTTCTCCTTGAGAGACTAATACTTCCCACCTATATCAGAAGGGTGAAAGGAGGAAGCATTCATTGAAAGAGAGTTCAAGTCTTCTGAGGCTTACATAAATGTCGACTGTTGTTGATGCTGTGTTATTTAAATATAGAATATTATTTTGCTGAGCACTACACTACAACATTATTTTGCTGAGCACTTTTTCTTACAAGTGAGAATATAAAATAGACCATCCACTATTCCTCTCATTAATAATTCAGACCCACTGCTTATTCATTCAAGTAATGGATAGTAGGACTTTTAGCTTAGTTTTTGTCTCTCTCTTTTTTTTTTAAAGTATCACAGAATTGTCTACTAGTTTTATGGCACAACTTAATAAACTGCCAGAGGTAGGTGTGCATGGCAGAATACCGTTTCTAGGGCAAAACACCTATTAAGCAAAAGAGAAAGTGAGCTCAGCTTGGGTAATTAATCTAAGCTTCACCTATCTCCACAGTTCTAAAGTAGAAACAGGAAACAAAGGCCAATATTAAAAACACTGCAATTACAGTTTAGCATTACTATGGTGAAATGAGTCTATAACTCATTTTAATGGAGTTTAAACGCCATTTAAAATTCCTGTTCAGAGACAGATGTAAACATGTTTTGAAGAAATTGATTCTGAGCTCAATCTCCGTCTCCCTTAATGGGCATCTTGTCTGAAAACCTCTGTATCCTGCCATATAAACCTGGTCTTCGGTCTGGACATCTAGACCACCCCTTTCGAAGAAGGTGGTCTAACAGCATGTTCAAGGTTACTGAGAATTGGAGTCTATCATGTTTGTTGACACATTTCCTTGACGTTACCACACAGTGTCTCTAGGAACTCAGAGGTGAACAAAGGGGAAAGCTCCTGACCCCCTGAAGCTTGCATTCGGGGGTGGAGGGAGGGGGATAGACAACGAACCAATAAATAAACAGACTATGTCACCTTGTGATGGTGCTGTGATGAAACACAAGGCAGGGCGAGGGGCGGAGAGTGATCAGCAGGCTGTGCTATTTTAGAGTCTGCGGTCAAGAAACAGTCCTATGATGAACGAGGAGCAAGCCAGGTGGACGCCGGGAGGAAGAGCATTCCAGGCAGGGGGCACAGCAACGCAAGCTCGAAGGGATGCTTGGCAAGTGCAGGGAGCATGGTGGTTAGAGCCGAAAGAGAGGAAGAGAAACACGGAGGAGATGAGATTGGCAAGGCAGTTGGGGCAAAGTCTAATGGGCCTGGAGAACTGTAGCAAGGACTTGGGCTCTATTCTGAGTGAGATGAGAGCCACTGAGTCTCTGAATTTTGGCCAGATGGGGATGGAGGTTTATTTAGGCTTCTTCCCTTTCCATTAACTCAATCAACATCAGCAACTTCCTTGGGGCTTCATCTCTATACACCCTCCCTCACCCTGCAATGGCCACAGCGAGGACACTTCCTGTTTTTGCAGGACCCTTATTTCCTGGTGCGGCCTGCTTTGAGGGGATCCCTTACGCAGGCACAGTTGGAAGACTTGGAAAAGATAAGAAAATCACAGACAAGGGAAGAGACATAGCCTGAGGGTGTGGTTCCTCACTCCCTTGCTTAGCCAGTTGCTTTGCACTCTGATTCTGTGACCTCAGACTGTCACCGAAGTATGTCACTGCTGTCCCCGTGCAAAACTGAGTTGAAAACTGCAGGTAAAATAAAGTGCCCTGGCAAGAAAACTCAAAACTCCACCTAAGAAGGCTGCTAATAATAACGATGATGGGGACGATGAGGATGATGATGATGATAATGAGGGTTAACATTACTTGTGCATGTTCTGCCTGCCAGTCTCTGTTTTGTTTTTCATAGACGCAAATGCATTTAATCTCACTGCCAACCTACATGGTAGGCACTACTTCTTCATTTTATAGTTGAGGAAACTGCAGCAGACAGGTAGGTCTCCTCGCTCAGGATCACACAGTAAATGGCCAAGTGGACACACAGAGAATCCTAATCAGGGCCTCTGGCTTGGAGGCTGAGCATGCTTGCTTCCTTCGCGCATGCCCTACGTCAGCAACGGAGATGTCTTCAGAGGTCAAAACAGCATTGTCCCTTTTGGGAAAAGTGGAGCTGAGGGAAATAAAGGGCAGCATTGCATAATGACAGAGCACGGGCTTTTGCATCCAAGGGCCTGTTCATCACTCTATCTCCAGAGCCCAGTGAGAGGCTTTGAACATGGAAGGCACTCAATACATATTTGACGTATAAATGAATGAATAAAAGCACTTTGCATGGTGCCTGACAAACAGTAAGTGCTCAATACATTATTGCTATTATTAAGTTTGCTCACTGTTTGCATATCCTGTTCCAGGAAAGGTGGCCTGAGACGATTGTCTGAGTCAATACCTAAAGGCACAGTGAAGTCACAGAAGATGAAATAGATTCTATCAGGCAAGCCAGTGATGTGGGCTATAATAATGCACTAAGAGGTCTTGTATCATAAACAGAATCCCCATCCAAGTTCCCCCTTATGGACTGCGTGGTCTTGCTTATCTTGGAGATCTCCTGTGAGAAAGTCAAGTTTTGTATAATTTAGAAAGCACTGTCTAAAAGTATAGTGTCATTAGTATTATAATTAAGTTTTAACACCACATTTCTACAATTCTTCATAGATGGCCGCTTACCAAGTCAGCGGAGAAAGTTCGGCGGCATTAGGGAAGGCGCGGAGGAGCTCTCACACTGGGTCTCATCAGCTTGTTGGTGGGCCCTGCGTTTTCCAGCAGATTTTTTGTTTTCCAACGAGATGGCATAATTGATATTAAAAAAAATTTTTTTTTGAAACGAAACCCCAAACAGATGCTACACCTAGAATTGCCACAATGTTAGATGTATTGAGAAAAATATAATGACCCTAACTACCAATTTAGGGAAAAGTAGTACTCCCACATCTGAGAAGAAACAGAAGACAAAAGCAGTATGCTTTTTTGGGATGTCTTTAAATGTTTTTTTAAATTTATTGATTGGAGAGAGAAAGAGGAATGGAGGCAGAGATTTGTTGTCCCACTTATTTACTCATTCATTGGTTGATTCTTGTATGTGCCCTGACCAGGGATTGAACCCACAACCTTGGTGTATAGGGATAATGGTCTAACCAGTTCAGCTACCTTGCCAGGGCTCTAAAACTGTGTTTTGAACACGAGAGTAAATATCATATATGAGCTCATTGTCTTGTGTTCTAAGATTTACATCTTTTCCTCCCAATAACTGATTAACAGCTTGTTAGTTGATCCTTAGAGATATTTTGGAGGTGGGAAAAGTGGAGCAGACCACAGTTTGAGTCCTGCTTCTTTCAATTAAATAGCTGTGTGATCTTGCACAAAAGTTCAACTTCTCTGATCTAGCACTTGCAGATAAACAGATGTCTTGGGCTACTATGAGGATGACGAGGAGTACCTGGTGTGTGCCATGTGCCTGGCACTTAGAGATATTTAGTAAACGGAAAGATTTGTTAGAATACTTTAAATTGCCCATCTTAATAACATAATATTGGTCCATAGAGATGAACATCTCTCAGGGTTTATATTTGTCATCACATGGAATGGTTAGATGCTTAATTTAGTAAATGTCTCCTCCAAGGTCAAATCTTTGGAGCACAACATGAACACTGTTCACATAATCCTTTAGAACCACCAGACATTGTGGGAGGGGTCTTACACCTAAGCCAAAAACTATTCTATTATTGGGACAAGTAGAAGATGCTCTTTGGTGGGGAGGGGAGGGGCCGGGGCATGAAACTGGTCCATAGTCCAATCTAACAGGTAAAGGATAGATTTGCTGAAGTCATCTTTCTGGAAGCTCAAAGGTCAAGATCTTTGGCCTTCAAAAAATGTTCATAGTTCAGAGCTTGTGTGTTAGATTCTGGAGAGAGTAATTATGCTATTAGACTGTAAGGATGTAAACACCCCTTTGGTATTATAACAATTAAAAAAGGCCATGAATTTCTTAGTATTTTTCCTGCAAATGAATTGTTTAGCAGTTGTTTAGGCTTCTGTTCAATTATTTTGTCAGAAGCCTTCTCCAGGCTCTAAATATAGAAATCTAGTTCCTAATAGCTACTTGGGTTGGCCAGAGCCAAACAGAAAAACCTCCCATGACCATGGAAAAGAAAAGAAGTATAGAGTATATACATGCATACATTTTCATATATATATATATATATATATATATATATATATATATATATATTCCTCTAGACACATTTGCCCCAAAAGATGAATACGAAAGCACATACAGTGAATATTTTCTAGGGAAGGTCTGACTTGATGGATATTTTACTCTCAGATACTTTGAAAATAAATTCTCCATTCTAGATGAAGCAGAGAGTATGTAACTTTCTCTCTGCTTGAAATCCTCATTAAATGATCTCAATATTTTTTCTGTTATATTTTGGAATCAGCTTAGATTTAAAGCTGGGAAAGGCTATATTCCCTTTACATAAAGAATACATAAAGAGCCCTGGCTGGTGTGGCTCAGTGGATTGAACATCGACCTGAGAACCAAAGGGTTGCCAGTTCGATTCCCAGTCAGGGCACATGCCTGGGTTGTGGGCCAGGTCCCCAGTAGGGGACACACGAGAGACAAACACTCATTGATGTTTCTCTTCCTCTCTTTCTCCCTCCCTTCCCCCTCTCTAATAAATAAATAAATAAATAAATAAATAAATAAATAAAATGTTCTTAAAAAAACCTGTTTTAAAAAAGAAGATATATATATATATTGATTCCATTTATATATATATAAATAAAAGAATACATAAAGAAATGTTCCTGGGCCAGGCATGTGCTGGAGAGTTTAAAACCTTGGAAACCTGCGCTATTCACCACAAAGTTGCAAAGTCTATTAAGCTTACAAACTAAACACATCAAAGTGATAAGGTTTATGCTATCATGTCCTTTCTTATTTGTCAACTCTAAGCTTCATCAGAAAGTACGAAAAAGCCCATTATAAATCACTGATAGTGGTGGTCAAACAGAATCACTGAGCATATAAATGAAACTCCATGAGTTTTATATTAAAATATATTTCTTTAGGAGAACAATGTTAATGAAGATGCTGTTTTGTTGTTTTTAAATAAATCTTACACCAAGTTAGGGGTAGCAACTGTCAGTGTCTCAGTTACTTTCCAAAACTTCAAAGACTCTCCACAGATAAGCAAGTTTTTAGCTGACTTTCCTGCCTAACAATGGCATTAGTTGACGACTGTGCCTTGTCTTTCCCTAACACGGCAGGTGGCTGAGAAAGCTGCCTATTAACCTTCTCAGGGAGCATCTATTATTCACATAAAGTCACTTCTCACAATGTGAAAAATGTTTCCTACTTTCTTCAGAGGCAAGAAAATATTTTATATTGCATGTTTAAGAATTTTAAGACTATTAAAGTGCTTCATAGGCTTAACATTTAACATTCAGTTTTGCATAAGTCATTTATTTTCAAAATGTCCTCCATTCTAGTCTATTTCATTGTCAGAGAAAGAGCAAGTATTTGTTTGCTCGAGTGTTAGTATCTGTTATGAACATGCCACTCCACCTCCAATCCCCATCCTCCCACACACTAATTTTTCGTTTTCAGAAACTAAAAGGTGGTCTGGAGATAACAAATATTTTTTAATATCACAGCCATTGAATAGAAAATGAGAGTTTCCATTAACTTAGCATTGTGGTTACTAAAAGTAACCATGAATCTCTAGGGGGTTTCAATCTTTGAGAACTAAATGGTATGCAACTCAAAGTCTCCTATGTCGCTGAGCAAACACATGGTTTTTGAAGATGCTGAAAGAGCTCTAGAGTTCTGCAGAGCACTGAGGTCACGGTTGCTGCCGATCCTCTCCCCAGCACAGCATTTCCAATGAGCGTAGGAAATGGGCATGAGGGTTGACCAGCTCTCCTGGCAAATACCCACAAGTTTCTACTCCAAATCAATTCCCGATATTCAGTTCCCATATGCATCACTGTCTCTCTTCAAACCAGGGTGCGAAGTGTATGATACCAACTCTGCTCCATCCTTACCCTCATATGACTCCCACCAAACGAGTAATTTGAAATTGCCAGTGGTTCGAATGACAAAGAGATATCATTGTCCTAAGGGACCACGATGTGCTGGGGGTTTTTCATAACTCACACAGCAGCATGACACAGACTATGAGTCAGTCATCATACCATTGTGTGAAAAGGAAAACAAATACAAAGCAGTCAAGTATTTTTCTCATTATGATCAGTATTTTTCTCATTATGTCCAGAAGGGCTAAGAGACTTTCCCAAGGTTATATGGATTAGTCTCAAAGGCAGAGGAGAGAAAGTAGGGCTATGAGTCACCTTAAAAGGGCCTTGGCTTTTCAGAAGGATAAAGAAAAATCCTAAGATTTCAGCATATAAAGAATTTTTATGCTGAGAACGAATATCTGCTTATATTTTTTCCCTCCCCGATGGAAACCAACAAGCTTAAAATATAGCATGAGGGAATTAGGTTAAGCACAATTTCTAAAAAGGAACATCCTTAAAATATAAAATAAAATATGCCATAAGATAGTGATAGGCTCAGTAGGTTCCTGAATGAATAAATAATTAAAATAGGTTAAAAGAGGGCTGGGTAAGAATGCATCAGGTAAGACTGTCTCTCTTTGCATCTACTGTTCTCTACTGAAATGCTTTCCCCTAAGATCAGCTCATGGCTCTCTCACTCACTTCTGAATGACACTGGAACAGTGCCATTTAATAAACTGTCACCAGCCCCCACCCCACCCCCACCCTGCCCCCACCAGAGATGCTTCCACTGGCCATCCATTCAAAAGTGGCCAATGGAATTTCTAGAGAGAGGCATATATTGCAAAACTGCATCTGCCTGATTTCCTCTGCTTTTTGGTGCTATGATCTAGCACTGCTAGATAAGTCTCAACATTCCTGAGAGCTCAGAGACATTGCTTCTGGAACGGTACACATCAGGTCTTCATTTGGGGGATTTGGAGCAAAGTCTTTAAGCAGAGGTTACTGCAGGGGATTCTTGACTGACATCACCTGTACCTGCCTGTGTCTAAAAGAGCCATGACACTGACGCTGACTTTATGTGATAATCTATGTCCAGGCTCCTTTCAGATCAGCCAAAGGGGAAGTTCTGGGCATGGGGCCTGGGCTGCATCAATATTTTTAAAAGCTCTCCACGGGACACCAAAGCGAAATCAGGTTTAAGAACCACTGGACTAAAATAAAATATAAATTTCATTACCCATTTTTGGATCCCTTTCATTTTCCCAAGAGTTTGGCTCCTTGGAGAAAGAGAAGACAGTTTTCAGAAAGATAAAAAGAATATTGAAAAAAATCAACCCTGCGCATGTACACACAAACACACTCCGTTCATCATATCATTGTCCTTCTATTATGAGATTCGTGTTTCTTCATTTCTCTGAGTACTCACACCATGAAACAGGCAGCTGAGTACATGACACCACTAACGGAATTTCTGGAGAAAGACAAATATGGTGGAACTCCATTTGCCTGATTTCCTCCACTTTTTAGTACTATTACTCTAGCAGCTTTGGCAAAATTTAGGAAATTGGAGTCTGAAGGGCCCCCAGTGCAACCAGCTAACATCCTCCACTGAAGATAAGGCTTTTTAAGTTAAGATGGGCACTGGATTTGCATGAGCCTCCATCCCCTTCAAACAAACCACTGTGCTGACAAAGGGTACCTGCTGGTTGTCTACCCCGGGCAGTTGCTTCTCCATGGAGGCTCCATGGAGAAAGGGAGGGTCTATAAAAAGACTGAGATCAGGCAAGCTGGATGCAGGCAAGTGAGTCAAGCCCTCCGAAAGGCCACCTTTTTCTCTGACAGCAAATATTAAAGACTTTGAGGAAAAGAACTCTGGTTCTGCCATGTATCTGTTACAGGCAATTAATGAAGTTTACTTTTGGGGAAACTTTGGCGCCAGACTTTTACATTTGAACATGACAATGAGCAATGTCCACTTTTGAACAAGGGGCATATAGGTCTTCTCAACAATCCTCTTTGGCCTACCTTACATTGTTCATCCCCCGCCCCCACTTTTTAGAAAGCACAAAATAAATCTTAGCTTGATAATAATGCCACTGTTTTATGCTAAACGATTAAATGTCTGAAAGGAAAGGCCATACTTTCTAAATTGCAAAAGTGTGTGCGTGCATGTGTGTTCATGTTAACACTTTCCATGTCCCGGATTGTCACTGCAAACTCAGGTAGATGAGGACATTCCAATACACTGGCAAAAAGTCCCCTCTCATCCTCAGAGAATGTCTAAAAAGATGTCATTGATGATGACGGCAATAGCTTACATGTATTAAACACTAAATATGTGTCAGGCACTGTGTTGAAATTTGTACATGTATAATGTATAATTTTCTTTAGTCCTCCTACCAAGCCAATGAGGTAGGAACTACTATTATCCCCACATTACAGATGAGAAAACTAAGGTGCAGAAAGACTAGGTGAATGGTCCGGAAGAGACAAATCCATTGTGATTTAAAGCTTTTTGGCAGTAAGGATGTATAAGACACTGTTCCGGTGGGAGTCTTCCCAGAAAACCTCATACGTTTCTGGTGAACAGCCTCAGTTGCTCCATAATCTGGTCCTGACTCACCTCCTTCCCCTGCGTCCCCTCCCATCTCTCAGATCCTACTGCAGCCAGATTCATTGACTCACGCTACTGCAAAATGAAATGCCTCCACGTCCCCAGGCCTTCCCTCTTTCTCTACCAAAATCTACCCATCATCAGCTTCAAATACAATTTTCTTTATGAAGGCATCCCAGCCACTCCAGTACAAACAGCTGGCAGAATGTTGCGTTCCTTTAATTCCATAAGACACTCTGTCTCTAAGAAATAGTGGGTGAGTGGTTATTTTTATGTCTCTCACAGATACAGAGGTCATATAAGCATATTTTAAACTCCTTTCCGTATAAGCACTGTGCCTGGCATATGACACATGCCTAATAAATATTTTTCATTATCATTTCTTGAACCAGAAAAGTTTGGACTATCTTATAATGCCTGCAGAGCAAGCATGTAAACAACAGAACTGGTGAGGACACGAGCGAGCTATGAAGTTTTAGTTCTGCTCCAGCAGTTGGTGGAAGATATCTCTCTACCCACGGCTAACTTTACACTGGTCCTAAACCGGAGGGGCTTTGATGACTGCTCTCCCTCCGAAGTGCTACGGCAGGCACACCTGGAAGGACTGTGCGTCTGTGCATGCACATTTCCATTCCAATGCAACCACGGGTAGCCGCAAACCATTATCTCCTAATTTTCTGACCTCAATATGACAGATGGTAGACACTTCTATGGCACTGGCATAAGAGTTGGTAAACATAGGGCTGGCCGCATACTTAAAATGTGCAGAAACAACAAATCAGATTTTTTAAATCCACTTCAAAAGAATGTTCAAAACCCCAATTTCGAGTGACAGAGCCATGTGTTATGCTAGAGAACACATAACTCCCCACCTGGGAAGTACCAGGGAATCGCCTGCACACTCAGTAATAAAGAATTCAAGGTCTTCCTTTAAGCAAAGACTAAGGCAAGGATGGAAAACGATTATGCAGTGTAATTCCCCTTTTATTCCTCTCATCACACAATGAGCAACTGTCCTCTGTGTGTGTGTGTGTGTGTGTGTGTGTGAACTGTTTAAATAAGAAGCTTCTGCTCATTCTTACATTAAATATCAGAGAAGAAATCAAAATTCTCATTTTATAAGCATGGAATCTTTTTCATAATATAAAGCTGAGTGGGAAAATAAAACAGAATGGATATCATCAGGGGACAATTACCCATGACAATGACACAGTTCCAGCAGACAGTCAGTAAGGACCAGCGCCATAGGATACTGAGCCTTAGGATGCAAAATTTATTTATCTGAACTTTCTTTTGGACAACTGCTCAGGGAAATGACTTGCTTCCTTTGCTTGACAAAAAAAATTTTTTTTTAAATTTAGGCAGCCACTCTCCAACTTTGATTTCCAGAGAGCTGGAGATTAAAACTGCCATCCTTAGAACAGCTTTTGTTCCATCTGAAGACCACGTCGTGGCATCTTTAAGTGACATGCCATGAAAGGGTTACTGTCCCATTAGCAGGGTGTCCTGGGTGTGAGGTTTATTATGTGTGCTTTCCTCCTTTAATGACTGATTCAAAATCCCTTTCAACATTAAGGACTGACAAATTCTCCTTATTGACACAGATATGTGACTACAAAAAGACGTCTACTGTGAAATCACCTAAGAGAAAAGGCAAGGAAAAACAGACAACGGGAGACCTTACGGCATTCAAAATTAATGTGCTAGTCCCTCTTCTAACTTACTCTAATTAATACAGCCATGCACTCACAACATGCGTTTCTAACACAGACCATGAGCTGAAAACTGTTCAACAAAGTCTTGTTTCCTTAAGCCAAAAAGGCTCTGCCAAACTGCTTCAGGCTTCAGGAAGAGCAACAATGAAAAATGAGATTGCAGGTGCATACCTTAACCTCCTGATTGGTAAAGACCTCGACATCCACCACACAGGCGACCAGAGTGGAAACATCACAGTCCATGCTAGGGGCTGGCATTCCCCCTCCTGATTTGCAAAAGAGTTAGGAAGCCTCCAAGTCGTGCGTGACTGGGTGATGGGCAGAGCCTCCAGGTGGATGTTGCCGTGGCCGGCGGTGCTGCCTTGCCCTGGACACCGCCCGAGCTCGGCACCTGGAGCCCACTCCCGCTGCACGCACACAGCCTGCCGCGTCTGAGGCAGCACAGCAGAGTAAGGAAGGGCCGGCTTTCTCATGGCAATGACATCACCACAAAGACTGCCACAGGCTGAAGCTATTTTTTCCCCCCATGCCTTTTATCTCTAGGCAGTGCAGTGGAGCAAATTGAACATGATTAGGTGCTAAATCTGAACTCAGACTAAATCAATTCAGGCAGCGCTAGCTAGGAACTGAGTCATAGCTGTTGTTTCAGCCGAGTGCTTATGTTTGCAAAAAGCAGGGAGGAGAGGCTGACACCAGAGGCTGTGTTTGGGGGAGGGGGTATGGGGGGGAGAAGAATTCTGCAGATGAGGCTCCTGAGGTTAAGGTGTGACAATTTTCTGCCTCAGAGATGAGCAGGAAGTTGAGATATTTTGCAAATTGCTTGCCTTCTGTTAATCGCCCTGTACTGCTCAGAGAAGCCACACATATTCTGGGCACCCTAATGTACCCCGGGCACTGGCTGAATAGACATCCATTCTCGGAGTGACTAAAGAGCTAGTCGTCAGTCATTTAGGCAGCCTGGTAAGAGGAGGTAATTAGAGGTTTGTGAAATTCTATTTGAAGCCCATAAGTGCAGACCAGTAACTCTAAAAGCACTCTTCCAAGCTAGGCGTTTCAGGCTGTCTCCAAGGTCATTCAAACCAAAAGTGGCTCGTGGAAAAGAGTTTTCGCAAACGTCTCATGTGGGGACAGATGGCAGAATCAAATGGACAAATGCATCGATGTGGGTCACCGTCAGAGCTTCGGGGCTCTATTTCGCCTGAGACTCGGAACACGTCCTGCTGCTTACTCTCTTTTTCTGACTGTGAATCCTTGAAGGGCAGGGCCACGGATAATTCACCCTTACATCTTGAGTCGTTAGCAGTGTGCCTGGCACAGGAACTCAGTAATTGTTTAATGAATGAAACAACAGACGAAGAACAGCCTTCTTTCACAGGAGTGAGAAAAGGAAAAATGTCAGATTAGTCTTTTTTTTTTCATTACTAGATATCAAAGTACCAGTAGAACTCACTAACATTCTTCTAGCAGGATCTGTCCCCAGGAGGAGTACAGTTGTATCTTCAGTGGCCATCAGAGTGTCATGATTTGTAACAGATTGGCGCCTTTCTAACACATGAGTGAACAAAGTGGTCCCACTTTGCATGCAGATGAGGAAGGTGACATTTCACACCGAAGGCAGAAGTTTTGTCATTGGCCCTCACTATACTACATTTGAGCCTACTGTTCCTCTCAATAAGGCATTTCCCATGCTAAGTGAAATCAGTCCGCAAGTACAAATATTTAGACTGACAAAACTATGTCTATGTGTATGTCACTTACTATGTTGTCCAGGGCACTATGGGGAATATGAAATCATATATACAGACAACCGAACTAACTCTGACAGAGTAGTGATTATGTGCAAGACTCTGCACCAGATGCTATAACAGATAAAATGATGAAATAGCAAAATTCACAGTCCTCAAGAAGCTTCCATTTCAGGGGAGGAGATGAGACAAGGAGACCAACACCTACACAGTGAGGCAGTGGTGACTGCGGAAGTACAGACGGCACTTGGTGGGAGCACTGCAGGAAGAGCAATGGACCACGACAGGGGCCGGGGCAGAGAACATTAAGGTGTCAAGGAGAACATGACCTCCGCTCTGATCCTGAACTATGGGTAAGACTTTTTTAGACAGAGAGGGGGTGAGGAGAGCCCTGCAGGTAGGGGCAGCAGATTAAAATGTCCAGAAGAAAGAACAGGGCACTTGGGGGACAAGGCACACTGAAGCCTGAATTTGACTGGGGGGGACAAGGCAGCAAGAGCCGGATGACTCCAAACCTTGAAGGGCCCTTAGTGTCTATCTGATCAGCCATGGACTGCCAGGCAAAGTTTTTGAGAAGGTAAACGGGGTCTATATACACATAAATGTAGCTAAATTGTACAGATGAATACCGTTTTTTGAATACCATTAATAACTATTCGAGAGGCAAAACAAAGAAATGCTGCTTTTTCATATACCATGGCATATGCTAAAATATACTTTTTTAAAGGTTTCATGGCAGTGGTAGGCTGGTGTTTAACAATCCGCTCTTCGGGAAAAAAAAGCCCGAAGTGTAGCGTTTGCTTTCTGTGGTGTAAATAATCTTATCATGGCTGATTTCAGGCAACCGATATGAAGTCACTTTAACACAAAGTGGGAAAGCGATGCCTGTAATCTCTTCACACCAGCTATTCAAGCTGCCTCTAGCACACCACGTTTCATTGTCATTAAAACGCTTGTCCGCAGAGGTTAAGTCCAGCATGCCTGTCCAAAGCCGACCAAGGGGCATCAGGGCAGTAGGAACGATGCACTGTAATCGCTGGGCTCTGTGAATTCTTTCACACCTCCTACTTAGGAGAGAGCTATTAAAAGATACACATGTGTTATTTCAAGAAAAAGAGTCTTGCTATAATAAACCTTGGCAGGAGGACATTAGCCTATCCAGGAAGCAGAGCACAGCTCAAAATGGTAAAATAAGTTTTTCTGACGCATCCTCAGTTTCTCCTTTCTCATTTGTTTCTCCCCTGAAGATTCCTTCCTATACTCAAAACCCACCAACTTTACACTTTTCTTTTTCAAAATGTCTTTTCAAGGACACAGCACTCAATTCATTTATATTAGCGTGAAATGACTGACAACTCACAGCATTATCCCTCACCGAGGAATCTGTATTTCAATGGGGGACTGAATCTTAAGTTGAGTATATAGTGTTTTTAAGGTGGAATTATAAGACATCAAGAGCACATAATGATTCTGAAATAAAATTATTGGGTTTTTTTAAATAGGCTGGTTCAACAAATTAGATATACAATTCAACTGGCTATCCAAAACACTCATTTTCCTATAGACTAGAGCCCCTAAGACTTCTCCGTTTAAAATGTGCCCTGTTTTCTCTAGAGAAAATATACTTCTTAAAGCTAGAGGATGACCGGCAGCCTTGGAGGTGTCTATGGCATGTACACAAGAACCCTGGCTGATGGTCACAAGGCCCTACATGCCCTGGCTCCTGCCTTCTCTCACATCTCACCTCATACCACTTTTCCCTTTGCTCTCCATGTCTCAGACCCACTGGTCCTCTCGGCAAACAAAAAAGTGCCAAGCTCATCTCAGGACCTTTGCACTTGCTATTAACTTTGTCTGAAAATACCCAGGTCTCCTCATGGTGGCTGGCTCTTTCTTCTCATCCAGGTCTCAGCTCAGATACCATCTCCTTGGAAAAGCCTTCCCTGATCACCTAAAATAAAACATGAGCACACATGCGTGTGCACACATACACAGAATCAATCACTATCCCGGCATCTTCACTTTAATTCGAAGCACCTTTCACTATCTGAAATTAGTCTGTTCATATAGTTCTTTACTTGTTAATTGCTTGTTTCCCCAACCAGAATTTAATCTCCATGAAAGCAGCGGTTTTTCCCTATTCTGTTCCCCGCTGTATTCTCAGGGGCTAGAAAATGCCTTACACTTAGTAGGTCTGCTAATAAATATCTGAAATATAAATGGATAAGTAAACACATGAGTCTTAACAGGCAAGCAGAGGGACTCCAACCAAAAGAGGTGGCTCCTGATCTGCGCGTTTCAGGAAAGTCCTTGCAGGAGGACACATGGGCTTCTGAGTTCAGTAATCACCCCGTCTCTGACAGATGAACCCACTGGCACAGCTCTGCTCAAGAACACCCTTCCCAGCTGTAGTGGCCAGAAAATCTTAGGATTCATCCAAACCACTGCTCTTCCAATGACTGACCACACTGAGGACACGAATGCAACATGGTGCAGACCCTTTAGAAAAAGACCACTTCCTGCCCCTCAGGCCAGGCAGTTCTCCAAGAGGGTTGACACCTGAGCTGATGCACTCACCTCCACCTGGGCAGGAGCAGCTATACCCCTTTCAACGCAGAGGCCAGCAGCCAAGTCTGTTTTACTAACGAGCATAGATGTTCCCATTATGATGGGCTGTCAAAGGCTTTGGTCCTTCTGTGTGTCCTTCTGGATCACTTAAGTTCTTTATTATAGAAAATTTCAAATATATTCAGAAATAGAGAGAACACAATAACAAGCTTTCGTGTACCCACCAGCCGGGTGCAGGAATAACCTGCAGTTATTGTTTCTTTTCTGCCTGTGGGTCTCAGGGTGTGGTTCCCAGACCGACAGCAGCATCAGTGCCACGTGGGACCTTGATAGAAAGGCAAATTCTTGGGCTACACCCAACATCGAATCAAAAACTCTGAAGGAAGAATCAGTATTTGTAATTTAACTAGCCCTCCAGGCGAATCTGATGCAAGGTCAAGACTGAGAACCCCTGCTCCTTGTCCCCACCCACTCTCCCACTCACTCCAGGTTATTTTGGAGACATCTGACATCCCATCATTTCATCTGTAAATATTGCAGCATATATCTCTAAAAGACACGGGCTCCTCTTTTGAAATCACAATACCTTTCATCAGGAAACCTAAAAGGCCAGAATAATTCCTCTGTATCATCAAGTATCCTGCCAGTGTTCATATATCACCAACCACACTACGAATGTTCTCTCTAACTCCCCAGCCCCTCCCCGAGCCCATTCTGCTGTTCCTTCCTTAAACAGGGTGTTTAAATTGGGATTCAAACGATGGTACCTCTCATGTCTCTTAATCTCTAGGGTCCTCCCCTCCCCTCCTCCATCTCTTCTTTCTTTCTTCCTTGCAGTTCCTTGTGGACCACGAAGCCATGTTTATCCTTCAGCATTTTCCTCAGTCTAGATTTTTTGGATGAACTCCACAGTGTCATTCCACCCATCCCTCCATTACCAGTGGCTCCTGTTAGGTCCAGAAGCTTGCTAGATTCAGGCTTGGCAAGACTCCTTCCTAGGCAGTGTTGTGTTCTTCCAGCGGGGGCTAGATGTAATGCCGGTTGTCTCTCTTTTGTGGTATTAGCAGCCTTTCATGCTCAAGGCTCGGATTCATTCTTTTATTAGGAAGTCATCTTTCAACATGATGGTATCCCTTCTTCATTTATTCATGGATTATTTCCATTAACAGGAACTACTTCTCTCTCCTATGTAGTTACCCTGAGCTACATTTTTGTATGACAGGTGAAATACACACTTGATTCTTTTCCTTTCTTATCTGGTTAATTTTGTTGTTGTTGTTGTTAAAAATGATTTGTTCCCTTATTATCCTGCAAAGAAGATCACTGAGGGTTTTTTTTTAAGTGTCATTATGAATTCACTTAATATATTTGATAGGTTTAAATCTACTGTAATTTTGCTATTGATGCTGCAGTTGTCCATCTTTGGCTGGTGAGAGTCTGACTGACTGCGTTGGCTCCTATGTCTTTTTGACACAGTCCCAGTCATCTCTGAGGACACCTCACCTCTGGCATGCCAAGGAGCTCCAGGCTCATGTTGCCCATTTCTTGCCCCAGATAAGGAATCAACCATTTCTCCAAAGAGCCCCAGTTCCATTTAGTATTTCAACATATTTTAATACCCTAATCTATATATGTATTTAGATACATAGAGAAATGCTCTTTGCACTGAGTTGGTTATTGTTTACAAAACTTTTTAGAGGAAAGAGCTAGGAAATACATAAATATATTTTAAAGGTAGCACACATCATGAGTTCAAACTGGTAACTCCCATTCAAACACCAGACTACTGCATTTCTGTTGAAACTTACCCGTCGTACATCTGCACCCTCTTTCTTCCACATCCAGCATCTCGATCTTTACCAACAACATAATTACTCACTTGCCTTATCCTATAATATATGCACAGCAGCCTCAGAATCACATTATTAATACTACCAGGAACAATTTAAGATATTTTTTCCAAAATCTGTTTTTTGTTGTTTTCTTTTTTGGCCTTTAGGTATAGCTCATAAAAGAGGTAGAATTTTTGCATCTTACAGTCATCTGGAATAGTTTCTCTCTTCCATCAACCAGATGCCAAGTTAGGTTCATTGGTTTCTAAAATGTTACTAAATTTGTTTACTTTTCAAAAGTAAACCTTTTGATTCATAAGGATTGCCTTTCCCATGAAATTTAATTTTGTTTTATAATTATAAAAAATGTTACATGGCTCAAAAATCAAAACCAACCTACAAAGAAATCTAGCTTCTGTTCCTGTACCCTACACTCCACCCACTCCCTACCTCCCATACAGGTTACTGTTATTTTATCTCTATTGTTTATCCATTCTCTCATTTTAAAATGAGACTAACAGATCTGGTCAAGATGGAAGCATAGGTATATACACATCGCCTCCTTGACCAACCATAAAAAGAATTACAACCAGATCTCAAAACAAATAACACCCAGAAGCATCAGAAACTTGAGCTGTATGGAAATCTGACAATCAAGGATTTAAAGAAGCCTCATCCAGTTGAGTACGAGGGGCAGAGTCCTGGACACAGGTGTGGTGCAGAGAGGCAGCTGCAGTCATGGTGGATTGGCCAGTCCCACATTCACATATGGGGGGTGAAAACTGGGAGGGGTATCTTGGGAGTGAGTGATCCCAGCCCCAAGCCAAACC